>PVIJ01007511.1:69934-82052 GCA_004024925.1 Scalopus aquaticus
CCGCCCCCTGCCAGCCCCCATGTTCCCCATGTTCCCGCTTCCCGCCGCGACCAGGGCAGCATTTCAAGGGGCCTCTGGCCGCCACGACTCGGCCTTCCAGGGTCGTGCCCTGGCACTGCCCGGAGAGCTTCGGCCGCCTGGAAACTTCCCGGAGCCTTTCCTGTCCCTGACTGGGCCAGCGTCTCCTTGGCTAAGCCCGGGCCTCACCTGCTGCTTCTTCAAGGCCTCGAACGCGGCCGCCTCACAGGTGAGAGAGCCAAGGCCACGGCAGAGGCAGCCTCGGCCCTGGGCCTCGGCGCCAGGCGGCCTTCCCAGGCTCGCGAGTCCCCCGCAGGCCCGGGCTTCCCTGTGGAGCCGGGGCCCAGGCGTTGAGGAGCATGGGGAGGGCCCCAGGCCTCCCCACTCTGCTGTCAGGGGCCAGAGCCCCGCCCTCACTGACCAAGTCACTTCCTCCTCCTTAACAGGCCTGGCTGCGTAGACGAGTCGCCTGGGGCAGCTGGATCCATTTCTGAGGTGGGGTCTGGAGACTCCTCTTTTTAAGCCCCTTTCCCAACACACACCCAGGAGACTCCGGGTGCGCCAGGCTGATGCCAACCTCCGGGCGCAGGTGGGGTGAGTGGGGTCCAGCCTGAGTCTTATAACCAGACCTGGAATTCTGCTCCCACCTGCTACTGGTTATGGGCTTGGGCCTTGGTCTCCCCACTTGTGGGGGACAGCAGATAACAGGACGCACAAACGGGGGTTGGAAGGAAAATCTGGAACATCTGCATGGATCGGACTGCAGGTGGGTGCCTCGGTGCTCCCGCGGGCGGAATGGTCAAGGGGTGCGCAGGCTGCAGTTCCCAGAAGCGCCGCACGGTGGCGCCCGGGCCAGCGCCCTGTGGCCGCGACAGCCGCGCACGGTGCCTTCCCCCGCCGGCAGGGGTGCGGCCGCCCTGAGCCGCCCGCTAGGAAGGTGCGGGGTGGGGCGCGGCCTCTCCTGGTAACGATGGCTGCGCAGGCGCGCTGCCCCTCACGCGGCCCAGAGTTAGAAAGGTCCAGCCCCGGGGGGGCCCCCGAGGGCAGCACGGCACAAGTTGGGTGAGTCGCCTGGAGGGGCCTCAGGGCAGGGGAGAGGTGCCCGAGGCTCACGGCCTTCACCCCCACCCTGGGGCAGGACCCCGCGTCCTCAGCTGGCTTGCCGAGGACGTGTGACCCAAGGGGGTCGAGACCCCGGGGCCAGGCGGCTCCTAAATCCACATGTCTGCCGGCCTCGCCCGGCTCCAGACAGCCCGGCCGCTCGCCTGGACTTCCCAAAATAGCCGCTGCCGGGTCGGGCGGCCTGGGGGTATTTCTGGCCGCGGACTTGCTGTGGGACGCCGGTTTCTCTGAAGCCAGACTAGGCCAGTCCTTGGCTGGAGCTTTAAAGGCTTCTGGCACTTGGTTCTCCAGCCTGTGCCCGCTGCTGTGGCCCACCTTGGGCAGCCCCTGCCGGCCGGGGACCTGGGTCAGCCGGGCACAGCGGCCACCGCGGCAGGAGGCAGCCTGGGAGGCCAGGGCCTCTGTGAGCCGGGGGGCCACTCCCGCTGGGGTGCAGGGGCAGAGGAGGCCCCAGCCACCCCCTGTGGGCTGCCTCAGGGGCAGCACTGGCCCTGCTGTTCCCTGCCCGCCCGCTGGCCAGGGCAGAGGCGCCAAGGCCCTCAGCGCAGGGTGGCTATCGCCTGGTCACCCAGGTGGGACGGCCCTGGGGGGGCACAGGTCCCATCTGCCCATCACCTCTCCCGGGGCCCAGCTCCCCGTGGGGGAGGGCGGAGGGAAGAGGCAGAGCGGGCGGCGCCCTCACTCCCTGCCTGGCACCGAGCTCGGACTGTGCCCGAGCTCTCTGGGCGACCGAGGGCAGGGCCCGGCCCAGAGTGGGGGACGCTGGTGAGGCGGAGGCTGGGGTGATCGGCTCCATGGCACCGACGGT
This sequence comes from Scalopus aquaticus, assembly GCA_004024925.1. Classification (NCBI taxonomy): domain Eukaryota; kingdom Metazoa; phylum Chordata; class Mammalia; order Eulipotyphla; family Talpidae; genus Scalopus; species Scalopus aquaticus. Next base: position 71,883 of record PVIJ01007511.1, read on the forward strand.
GGTGCCAGCGCACCTGCTGGGCACCTGTGGCAGGTCAGCCCTGGTCCCACTGGTCTTTCTACAGACCCTGCCTGAGAGGTGGGGCCTCCCCGCCAGAGGCGGCACTTCCTGGGCGGGCCTCACCTGCAGTGAGGCAGGCCGGGAGGGCAGAGGCTGCTGACCAGCTGCCCGGGCCCCCACCCCAGGAAGCCCGGGGTGCCCACATCCTCGTACCCAGGAGCCCCTGGTGTGGCTGGACGGGCTACCCGAGCTTCTCTCTTGGGTGGGAGCCCGGAGCTCAGTCCAAGACCTCGGGGCAGCATGAGCTATGGTGCCCGGTCTGCGTGGGGCCTGGGCGTGGGGGGCCAGGACACATGTGTGAGCCCGTGTGTGTGAGTGAGTGAGAGAGAGGCCTGTGTGCGCGTGAGACTCGCTGTGTGTCCACGCGTGTCTCTGGCTCGGCTGGGTCTCCCCTGGGGCTGCGCGTGGCGGGCTGGGCGACCTGCGCTGCAGGCGGCGTCTGAGGGACGGCGGGGGCCGCTCGAGCCCCGGCCTGGGCTTCCCCGTCCTCCCTCACCTCGTGGCTGCGTGGCCCAGGCCGGGCTCCCCACTCGCGGTTGTTCCACCTCCACACGCGGGGGGCCCGGCCTAGGGCACGGGGCCTTGTGAGCGGGGCCTCTTCCTGACCCGCCACACTCAGCAGCCTCCCGCCTTTCCTCAGCTGGCCCCGGCCTCCTCTGTCCCTCATGGCGCCATCGCCCTCCCGGGCACCCTTCCCAGTGCCAGTGGGCACTGACCCACAGCCAGCACCGGGAACTCGGGGCGCCTTCCACCCGGCAGGCGGGGCTGGGGGCCGGAGCGCCCTGGGGCGCGGTCACTCCCAGGCGCAGGGATAGGGATAGGCTCCCCAGTGCGGTGGGCGCTGCTTCCCGAGTCTGCCCAGTAAATGTGCACCCCCTTACCTCGTTCCCTGCAAGGACCCCAGCTCTGGCCAAGGCCACACAGGGCCCCCTCCTCCACCCTGCCTGCCGCTCTGCTCCAGACCTGCGGCAGCGCGGGCTGGGGTCACCTCTGACCGGCTGGGCTTGGCCAGTCAGCCCCATCCTTCCTCCTGCCCCTCCCCCAGGAGCCTGGGGGCCCCCAGACGGCAGCTGCGCGTTGGGGGCGCCCACCCAGTTGTTCCGTCCATGGCTGCACACGCGGGAAGCACAGGAGCCCCAGGGCTGACCCACGCCGGGGACACAGATGGCCGTGGGGAGTCGCTCTCAGGAGCCAGAGAGCATGTGTGTGACCACGTGCACACACGCCCCCGCAGGACACTCCCCTGCCCACGCGTGCATGTGCTCACAGGTGCCCACTCACCTGTCTCTGCACACACGTGTGCACATGCTCACAGGTGCGCACTCACCTGTCCCTGCACACGTGTGCACGTGCTCACAGGTGCATGCTCACCTGTCCCTGCACACACGTGTGCATGTGCTCACAGGCGTGCTCCCACCTGTCCCGCACACATGTGCACGTGCTCACAGGTGTGCACACCTATCCCTGCATGCACACTTGTCCCTGCACACGCATGCACGTGCTCACAGGTGCGCACTCACCTGTCCCTGCACACGTGTGCATGTGCTCACAGGTGCACACTCACCTGTCCCTGCACACACGTGCATGCTCCGACACACAGCACACACTCATGCACAGGACCACCCCACACCTAGTGGCACAAACTCATGCCCACACTCCCATGTGCACACACAGTCACACAAGGCTCACTCACACAACTGTGCATAACACAGCACACTCACTGGCACACGCACTTCCACGTGCGTGTGCACACACATGCAGCCAGCTCACTGGATGCCGCAGTGGCCCCGGGGCAGGAGCGCAGCTGTTTTCCCAGCACGCGCTCCCACAATAGGGAAACAGGAAGGGGCAGGGACAGGAAGGGGAAGAGCCCGCTCCCGCAGTGGACACTCGCGGCCGGTGGGGTGGACTCGGGTGGACAGCTGGCTCAGGGTGGGGAGGCGGAACCCCTCTCCGGGCGTCCAGACCCTTGGTCATCCTCACCGACCCTGCAGGCGTCACCCTCCTGCCTCCAGGCCGGGACCAGGCCGGGGCCGCTGTCCCGACTACGCAGGCAGGTTTGCGGCCAAGCTGACGCCTCCCTCCTCCCGCCCGGCCCGGCGGCCCCACCAGCCACGGCCAAGGCGAGGCCTCTGTCTGGGGTGCCAGGTGCCTCCGTGGAGCTCTCTCTGCAGCCCCGCCTGTCCTACACTGGGACACTTGTCCTACACTCGTCCTGCACACAGGCCCCTGGGCTGGATTCTGGGGTCGGGGTGCCTGCAGTGGGTTAGCCCCTCTGTTCCACGGTGTGCTCCTCGGCCCATCGGCCCACGAGGCGCCCGGGGAGGCACTGCAGGAGACAGGCCCCAAGGGAACCAGGCCTGGCGCGAGGCCTCTTGTGATGTTCATGCCTGAGGGCAGGACTCTGGAGTTCCTCCTACCCCAGGCTGGCCCAGAGTGGGGTACACAGAGGGGCACATAGAGCACCACATATGGGAAAGGAGGCACAGAGTGGCCGCGACCTGCCCAAGGTCATAGCAAGGCAGGTCTGATCCCAGCGTGCCTGAGCCCCTGCAACTCGGGGGGAGAGAGGAGGTGACCCAGGGGCAGCTGGGTCGCTGCCTGGGGGTGCAGCTGCCACCTGCAGCGATGTCCTGGGTTCCCCACAATCTGCAGAGCATGGCTTTGACATTAGCTTAGTGAACCCCCAAGACTCCCTGCCTTGCCTGTGGGGGGCCTGAGCACCCGTCCTTCCCCCGTGTCCACCCAAGACTCCCGGAGTGGAGGAGGGAGCGGGCAGGCCTGGGTGCAGCGGTTGGGGGGGAGGTTGTTGGATTCCAGTTTTGCTGCTTTTTTTTCTTACCTAAAAGAAAAACCTATTAGGAGGGGCCAGGACGACCAACAGTGCTGGAACTGGGGGTTCACCAGTGTGCGCAGGACTTTCTGGGTCAGAAGAGGCAAAGGCCCAGGCAAGTAAGAACAATTTGGTCACCCTGGAGGGACCCCAAAGTCGTATAATCTAACCCCTGCCCAGTGGCTGCACGCCCAGCTTACATACCTCCAGCGATGGTGAGCTCATTACCTTGCAGAACAACTAGAATCCACCAAGAGGTGGGCGCTGCTAGGACCAGGCACTGACCCCAGTGAGGTCACAGTTGGCAGAGTGGAGTGTGAGGACCCCTGGCATGTCTTCAGGGGCAGACAGACTTCGCAGAGGAGGAGACAGGGGATGCCCGAGGGAGTCATTATGTTACAGGGTAATCCCATGGGGTGCCTGCCTGGGTTCTCACCCGTGCGCTTCAATGGTACTTAAAAGGCTCAACTGCAGACACACACAATAAAATTAATAAAAGGGTTTATTTACAAAAAGGGAAAGAAAGATAAAGAGTAAATTGGTGAATGCGTCCTACCAGTTCCGCTGAGCTAGAATCTCATCGCCTACTCAGGGAAAACTCTGGCAAATCCACACCGCGGACCATAGGGCTCTCCAACCCCCCAGGTCTGGTTTTTAAGTCCCCAAACCCCTCCTTAACACCTCCCTCAGTCCTCAGCATCCTTCCCTCGGTGACGATGGCATTCTGGGGTTCGTAATCCTAGGTGTCTTGGATCTCTCCGGCTTGAGGTGGGGGTGGGGTCCTGGGACACTCCCCTTTCCTGAGGCCCAACCTCCTGCAATTAGAGCCAGGAGGCCTGGAATCACCCCACAGGAAGGAGCATCTGGGAAGCATGGCGGCTCACCCCTCTACATTTACCCCCTGGTTGGGAGAGGCCTCAGCGCCTGTGGAGTTGCTGCAGGGAAGCCTCAAATGCTGCTCCACCATCTCTCATTTTTTCTGAGGCTCATGGACTCTTAATACCAGCATCTGCCTCCTCCTCTAGGAAGCCGCCATGAATTCCCCAGCTTTGGATGCCTCTGCTGCAAATATCAACCTTCTTCTCTCCTTGAACCATCATCACCTCTGCTGGCTACCAGGAACCCTGCCCCTCTCCCACTGAGCTTTCCCACCTCTTACCATTTACCTGCTGCCCTCCCTTCCTGGAATACTCATCCTTCCTGTGGAAACTCTTTCAAAGGTCACTTCTACCAGGAAGATAATCAACCCCTCTCCTCTTTAAGACACTTGCCTCCCTCTGTGCTCTGCACACAGAACTGCTTGCACCTGAAGCCCAGGAGGGGGTTGGGTGTGGGCGACCCAGCTGCCCTGGGGCAGTGCCTACAGGAACTGGCCGGGGCCACCTACTTGCCTCATTCCCCTGGTCTCTGGTCCAGGCCTGAGGCAGACTTGCCTTTGCCTTGGGGTCCCAGGGGAGGGACCGGATTGGTCCTTAGGCTGGCACACTAAGTGCCCGACCGGCTCTGTGCTCTCAACCCGCCCTTCCCATTCCGTGTCGGGGAGCTGCCCCCAGGGCCCATCACCCTCCTCCCCCCCCACGCAATACATGTGCGGCTGTGGCACCGGGGGTGCCCACACATGCTTTGCTCTGGCTCGACCACACGATCAGAGGCAAGGGTCATGCTTCCCATGGAGACAGACCTCAGGGTCCAGGGCCAGTTCTGGTCACGCCCCAACTGGCTGGGTGGCCTTGGGTGAGTCACTTAACCCCATCTGTGACACAGAGAGGCTGGTGGCCGCTGCTCCTGAGAGCCAGGGTGCCAGGTGTGGCAGCCGTCAGCCCAGCCCTGCGCAGGCTCAGTGGGTGGCCTCACGCCTGCTGGATCTACCCTCCCCCTACAAACGCCCCTCACTGGGCGGCTGGAACCATCCCCAGGGGGAGAGCGCGCAGCCGCTCTGGGGTCCTCAAGCTGGGGCTGGGGCTGGGGGGCTGACCAAGCACCCGGGTGCAGTGGTTTCTCAGGCAACGATCCCAGGCTGCCTGGGCGGGGCCCAGGCCAGGAGGGCAATGCCCAGATTTATCCACCAATCACGCAGGCTCCTGGCTGCGACTGGGGCTTGTTCTTATCTGCCCAGCCCAGCATGGGGGGTGGCCACTCCGGCCGGCGGGGCGGGGCACTGCAAGGGGACCGAGCGCCCAGCAGGGCAGGCAGCCCCGAGCCCCACCAGGAGGGTGACGGCCGCCGAGGGCGCTGAGTGTCCCTGCAGGCTGGTGACCGGCTGCCCGCCCATCTCCTGCATCATGTCGGACGGCGAGGGCCCCTCGGCCGGTGAGTGGCAGCGCTATATTTACCCGCCACGGCTCCGATTGCACAGCCAAGGCCGCTGGTCACAGAGGGCACTGGGGCCCAGGCTGCAGGCAGCTGTGGGGCCGGACCCCTTCCACCCGGGCTGCTGCCTGAGGGGCCGGCGTGCCTGGACTTCCAAAGCTGAGTTCTGCCGCCCGCCCCGGCTTCCCGAGGGGGCTGGAGCAGGAAGCTGGAGCAAACCCCTCCCAGCTGTCTGCCAGGGTGGCGGGAGCCAACCCACAGGGCAGCGGGGCCTGCGCTGCGACTGGCCCCTGGGTGGCCTCGGGCGCCAGGAGCCTTGAACCACATGCAAACCACACAGTGTGTGTAGCTGTTCATCTTGGGTCCGTGCTGGGGCCAGGCTAAGTGGGGTCACGCCACTGCTGGATTCCCCGGGGACCGAGACCCTGGAAGTCCTGAGACCTTGGCCTGCCAGCTAGGGGCAGCCCCTGCACGGGCCGCCTGTGCTCGAGGCGGGAAGAGCAGGACACAGGCGGGCAGAGGGGCGGGCAGGGGCAGATTCTGCCCACACGCCTCTGCCCTGCAGGCTGAGGGGGTAGGCTGTGCCCCTGGCGGCGGCCCCTGGCTCCTTCCGGCTGGAGACGAGCTGTACGTCCTTGGCCGCAGCTGGGGCAGGGGCTGTGTGGCCCTAGCTAAGTGGGCACATCTGGGGCTTGGGGTCAGGTGCCCTGGTTCTTCCACTTCCAGGTTGATTGACCTTGGGCAAGTGGCTTCACTGCTCTGAGTCCATGTTGCCTGGAGACGGTGTGTTGTGGCACCTGAGCCACAGGTGTCCCGAATGTGAGCCGAGGCCGTGTGGGAAAGCGGCCCCGGGCGGGTGGTGTGAGCGCTCGGGCGCCTGTGCGGAAGCAGCACGTGGGGGCCCGCGCAGAACCCAGAGGCTCAGGGCCGTGCTCATCTCTGTCCGGCCCCCGTCAGGGCCTCTGCCTGGGCTATGCCTGGCGGTGGCCCAGGGGTCACTACGGCTCCAGCACCACCTCGACACCCGGGTGCACAGGGCCGACCCAGGCCCTGGGCTGGGCTGTGGGCGAGGCTGGCGCGGCTTCTCCTGTGCGTCCACGGGTGGTCCCAGGGCCCGCGCCTGGCCAGGCCCATGCGGAGCTGTGTCTGTGCGTCTGCATGTTGGGGGGCACTGAAGACACCGGGCTGGCCACACCCCCATCGCCTGGGCCTCTGTGGCCTTGGCTGCCAGGAAACGTCCGCCGTGGCAGTGAACACCGGGGCAGTTTGGGGGAGGGGGCCGCAGGGAGGCCCTTGCTGGCCCGCTCTGTCCACACCCGACACAAACCGGGAATAGCTCTCTCCCTCCACCAGGGACAGGGCCCTGATTTTAGCCGCACAGGGTCGGGTATTTCAGGAAGGCCGGGACAATATTTAGCCTGCCGGGGCGGTGGCGTGGCAGGAGCTGGTCAGCTGGGCTGGGGGCCATCCTGGCGCCGCGTGTCTGGGCTGAGCTGGCCGACACTGAGTGGTCTTTGGCATTTGCTGGGCGTGCGGGAGGGACAGTGCCTGGGCCGGGGGCACATGTTTGTCTGGGGGTCTCCTGGACTGTTTGACTGTGGGGTCTCACAGCCAGGTCTTCCTAGGAGGCCCACCTGCAGCCGGGCTGGGGCCGGGGCACTGTGGGGGACCATGTCTACAGGTCTCCCAACCTCTGGGCAAGACCTGAGCTCCCCACCCACCACCTGTGTGACCTTGGGGAGATGACTCAAGGACACTGTAAGTGGGCCCCCCAAATGGGGAGCAGAAGAGGACTGCAGCTCCTCAAGTTCCAGGCAGGATTAGGTGGCCGAGAGCTTATCGTGCACTTAAAATAATGCCTATTGTTGGCAGTTGTTCCCCTGCTGTTATTCAACCAATAAATGAGCGGCCACCCAAAGGGGCAGGGGCAGGGGAAGGGATAGGTCACCTGCTGTGTCCGAGCCATTTTGGGCACACTCTTTAGTCCCTGGAGAGGCTGACGCTAACCCCACTGGGTAGCCGAGGAAACCACAGCTCAGAGGGCACACCAGCCCGCACGGGGCCTCCCAGCAGGGACAGGCCTTGTTTGTACAGACCCAGGTCGGGTCCCTTCGGGAGCCCCCGCTCACCCGGGGTGGCCCGGCTGGCCAGCCACTGGGCTCTCATCCCCTGCATCTGCCTTTCTCCTCCTGGAGGCCGCTGGCCCCTTGCGGCCTCTGCTGCTGTGGAGCCCATGAAAGCAAAGCGGTGCCTTGTTAGGGTGTCAGGAAAACCCCGCAGGAGGGAGCGCAGCAGCCGGGGAGCAGAGGCCGGTGCCGGGCGGGCGCCCCAAGCTAAGGTCACCCGGAGTCAGCGTGGTATTTATAGCAGGAGCCCGCGGCCGGCCAGCAAGGGGCTTCCCTTACCGTCTCGGGACGGGCCTGGCCTGCCCTGCAGGGTGGCGCTTTGGCAGGGGGCCTCCCCGACAGGCCTCGGTTTCCTCATCTATAATGTGGGGCCTGGCCCTGCGCCCCTCTGTCCTGGAATCTGTGTCTGGGGGGGCTGGCACGTGCCTGGAGTGGGCTCCCCAGAAGGTGCCTGGCCCCACACCAGGGTGTATGAGTGGTGTCTGGGGGCTGTGGCCTCACGTCTCTCGTCTCCCCTCCGCAGAGCTCCACAGAAGGAGAATCCAGGCCGCAGCTGCCAGCTCTGCCCACGTTTGGGAAGTTCCCAGCAGGCCAGGGAGCTGGGCCGCAGTGTGTCAGCAGGGCCGGCCGGAGCAGGGTGCCAGAGCAGGGTTCAGGTGCCCGCCCTGCCACCCTGCTCTGTGGCCTTGGGCTGGTCACCTAACCTCTCTGGGCCTCAATGAGGGTGACAATCACCCTGCCTCAGGACGGATACCCTGGACCCGAGTGCGTGCTCAGCCGGCACAGGACTCCCCTGCACCCGCGCCGCTGTGATCACCCCGTTTGTATCGTGGGAAGTGGCTGCCCTTGCCAGCGCCCGGTTTTTGGGGGGAGGGATATTCCTGCCCTTACTGCGTCCTTTGCTGTTCTGGAACCCTTGGTGCTATTTCACTGTGATTCATTCTAAGGGCCCAAAAAGGTCCCCGAGTCCCTCTCTAAAATCAAGTTTTCCCAAGGGTGGGGGCCTGAAGATATTGGGGTGGGTGCCCCATCTTTCACTCAATTCTTCTTGGCATCCCAGAGCCCTGAGAGAGCCGCAGCTTCTTGCCCCCAGACCTCTTGGTAGGCCCCTGTCCGGGCCTGGGTTTTGTTGTCCTTACGGTTCCCCACTGACCTCAGGGCCCGGGCCTGTGGCCAGCATCCTGGGAAGGAGATAAAAGCAAAACACTTTAAGTTTTAGACTTGGTTCTTGGAGAGGAAGCTTCTCCCAGGAGAGGTGGGCTTGGTCCCTGGCCCTCAGCTCCTCTCTGCATTGCTCCCCTTCTTTCGATGAGGGTTGCCCCTCTCTGTAGACCAGGTAACTGTGTTCAGGTGCCATCTTGGGCAGTAGGGAGCCAGTGAATACTCTGGAGCCAGGGAGGTGGCTGGATTGCTGCCAGGTGGGCGTGGAGGGACTAGAGGGAGAATCTGGAGGCCAAGAGGGCTCAGCGGATGCCTCAGCTGGGGGTGAGGGCCCCCCAGGTTCTGAAGGAGCCCCCTTGGGCTTTCATTCTTAACACAGCAGAGAAGGTTGGAAGCTGCTGAAATTCAACTTACGAAGGAAAGTTTGTGCTTCTGTTTGTTCAAAGTTTTGAGTCCATTCCAGCCGAGCAAGGGAAATTCTGTTTCTTTAAAAAATTATCATATTTGTAAAATGAAACTGTTACCAGGAGCAGGCACTTACTTTTGTCTTCTTGAAAGCTGCAGTCGACATAAAATCTCGAAGCCGCTGGCTGGTGGAGACAGGTCACAGCCACCCATGGCTACCGGCCACTGCTGCTGTCCAGTCCTGTCGTCTTCACCACATCCCCCTGAGCTGTTCACCGGCCACTCTGCTCAGAACAGAACGGGTCTTCCTTAGGCGGATTCTTGCTTAGGCAGAGCCTGCTGGGTGGGTAACTCAGGGCAGTGGCCTCAGGGCGACCGGGCTGGACACTTCACAGGCACCCCCACCAGGACCCCCCCACCAGACACCCCCCCCATCAGGCCTTGGGTGAAGATTCAATGAGGAAACACCAATGGCACATAGTAGGTCTCACTGGATCCCTGGAGCTCAAATGGGGTATGCTCAGGGAGAAACTTCCAGAAGGAGGTCACAATGGGCTTGGATTACAGATGAGGAAACTGCGACTCCAACAGGTATCCCCATTTGGGTGTGATGTGGACAGAGGCGGAGACCCAGGCACTTGAAATCAAACAATGTGGGTACTGATAGTACCACATTTCATTGAGCAAGTCATAGGCCCCCCCAAGGGCAAGAGGGTGGGGCCTGCTCCCCGCAGTGTGTAGCAGTAACATCTGTTCCCGCCAAGCGACAGCCCTAATTAAGAACCCGTCTTAATTAGGAGATGTGTGAAGTATGTCGCATGTGTCTGTGGCAAGCTTCTAGACGCACGTCACGAGCCTTCCAACATGCAAACCACAAAGCCAGGGACAAGAGTTTCCGAAATCTGTTCTCTCCCACAGACTTACATTTGCATTTAAAAGTCTAAAAATAAATTTCTGAAAGATCCGGTCACCACAGCAGCTAGGAAAAGCATACCCAAGGGAAATAGCGATTAATTGCCAGAAAATTCTTTGAATTTATTATTTGCGAAGGCACGAAAGAGTCGGGGGGACCTGGTGTACGAGCCCGTTTAATCAGTGTGATTGCAGGTGGTAAAGAGTGGGATATGAGTTTTGGGGAAATGGTTATAGAATCATATTGGGAAATGAAGACCGTGCCCCAGAGCTTCAACACTTCAATACAGCAACTGTTTCCCAGGTTCTATGACACCCTAAACATCACTTATATAGCAGACTTTCCCAACTGACTTCTAATAG
>PVIJ01007512.1:0-13294 GCA_004024925.1 Scalopus aquaticus
GGGAGGGGGGAGGGGGGATGGGGCCCAGCTGCTGAGACCAGAGATGCTTAAATCCTCCACCGCCAGGATGGCACAGGGCTCTGGACTGGCAGGGCGGCAGAGCCCTGGAAGAAGTGGTGTCGAGGCCTGAGAGTATGGGGTGAGAAAGAAAGGAGACCCCGGTCTTGGGCCTTTCAGTATCTGAAATGCTTTTCAAGTTTTATTCATTTGCCATACATGGACGTAACTATATAATTTGGGGAGTCCAACTTCACACCCCTGTATGTGCGCATGCTTCACTCACTCTGTACCCAAGCTCCAGTGCCAACTTCCTATTACTTCCCCTCCCCCTGCCTTCTCTGGTAGCCAGTATATTTTTCACAGAGTCTAAGGAGTATTTTTGTTGTGTTTTGCCAGCTCATTTTCTTTGGTTATTTATAATCCACAAATGAGTGAAACCATCCGGTAACTGTCTTTCACTTTCTGACTTATCTCTCTTAGCATAATCACCTCAAGAACCATCCATTTTGTTCCAAAAGGCACTATTCCATCTTTTTTAATAGCTTAGTAGTATTTCATTGAGTATGTATGTTCTATAATTTTGTGATTCTGTCTATGGTGTTCAGGCTGGTTCCATGACTTCGCCGTGAGCCTAGGAGGGCCTGAATCTTTTCTTTAGTGTTCTCATATTCTTCGAGATCCTGAAATATTAATGTGGCTAAACTCCTAAGAAGAAGGAACCCAACAGTTTCTCTCTGCTGCCTTGTCTCTTTTCCTCATTTGTTGAGACCTGTGGGGTGTGGATGGGGGTGGGGGCAGGACTTAAGGGTAGATTCTAGGACTTCCAGGAACTGAAACTGCCTGAAGAGGTGAGACACTCTTCTGAAGTCACAGAGAGAATTCAACCTCAGTTCTGGCAGTTATTATTTAAATGTGTGCAAGATGTTTGCTTCTGTAAGCCTTGGTTTCCTCATCCATGAGATAAGAACACTGCTTCTTATGTTGTGGAGAACACTAAGATAGTACATGTAAAGTTCTAGGCACTGTTTACCCTTTGGAACTATTCAGTGGTTACTGACAGTATTATTAGGTCGAACCACACACACACACACACACACACACACACACACACACACACACACAACTTTTTATAAGTCACAGGCAGCTAAATATCAGCAATTTCATCAGATTTAACCTAATAGCAGTGGGAGTGATTGACCCCTGTCTCTGAATGGGGCTGTGGACAATTTTGAGGGTTCTCTTACTTGCTCCATGGGGATTCTTGGACAAGTCACTCAGTTTGTCTGTTCTTGTTCCTCCTCTGTGAAACAGGAATATGAAAGAGTTGTATGGAGGAAATGGACTAATATGGGGCAAGCACTTAGAAGAATGCTTGGCTGGGGGCTGATGTTAAATAGTTTGTTAATTGAATAAATATGGTCAACTGGGAGTGAGTGGTTATTATCCTCACTTACACCAGAGGAAGTAAGGATGTGTGAAGGTCACACACCTGGGGCTGGAACCCAAGCAATATACTCTTAATCCAGGAAGGACTTCGCCATCACTCCCCCTTCTTGGCCTCTGCAGCCTCCTGTCCTCTGCAGACAAGCCATTCCTCCACTTTGAAGACAGGCTCTCTGTCTGTCCAGTCACTTGCCCAGTTGTCTAGCCAGCCACCACTCATCAATCAATTCTTCCATTTCCTTCCTTCCTTCCTTCCTTCTTTCCTTCCTTCCTTCCTTTCTTCCTTCCCTCCCTTTTTCTGTCCCTCCTTCTTATTTTTTTTTTGCACATGGATGTACAATTGTCCCAGGACTATTTTTCAAGTTATCTTTTCTTCATTGAACTACTTTCTTACCTTTGTCAAACGTCAATTGACCACACATGTATGAGTCTATTGCTTTGTCTGTTGTTCTCTTTCGCCAACATCAAATGCCTGGTTAGTTTAACTTTAGAGTGAATCTTAACACCAGGATTGTGATTGCTCCAACTTTGTCCTTTTTCAAAACTGTTTGGCTTTCTAGTTCTTTTGTTTTTCCATGTGAAGTTTACAATAAGTTTGTCTATTTCTTTTTAAAAAATGCTGGGATTTAAATAGAGATTTTTCTGAATTTACAGACAAATTTGGGGATAATTTATGATGACAGTACATACTTAGGTCTATTTGAACTCTCTTCAATTTTTATAGTTTTGAGCCTACAGATTGCATAATCCTTGCTACATTTATAACAGTATTTTAAGTATTTTGATGCTAATATAAACAGTTCCTTTAAATTTTTAATTTTCAATTGTTCATTGCTGGTATATAGGCCAATAGTATGTGATATATATATATATACACACATATACATACATACATACACACACACACACACACACACACACACACACATATATATATATATATATATATATATATTTGACTTTGTAAACTCTGAAGTAGCTAAACTTTCCTGCTTTAATAGCTTTTATGTAGGATCTTTGGGATTTTCTGTGTAGATAATCATGTCTCAGCAAACAGACACCAGGCTATTTCCTCCCTTCTGGGGTATGATTTTTATTTTTTCTTGTCTTATTTCACTGGCTATGATCTCCAGTAAAATTTTGAAAACGAGAAATCATTTTTAATTCCTTTTTTTATTTTATCCTCAACTCCACACAATCTCTCAGTCTTTGTGATTAAACCTCCAAGATATGTCCAGAATCTTAGCACGTCTCACTATCTCTCTTGTTACAAGTTCTTGTGCCTGGATACAGCTCACTGGTGTCCCTACTCCACTCCTGCTCCTGTCAGTTCTCTTCCACAGAGCAACTGAAGTCCTGTTTCTCTTCCCATAGGAGCAAAATGCAAACATCTAACCACAGTCTTCAGGGTCTACAAGAGTTGGCTCCTGCTTTCCTCTCTGACTTCACCCCCTCACTTACAGCATCTCAACCATAATAACATTCTTGCTGTTTCTCAGACACACTGAGCACATCCCTACCTTGGAATATTTCCCCTTACTTTTACCCTGTCTGCTTCATGTAGATTGTTTCAGTTTTATCTCAAATGCTACCCCCAGGAGGTCTCCTCTAACTTTGAGCTAACACAGTCTTGCCAGTCACCCATGATTCCTCTGTTAGCTTCTTCAGAGCACTAGCCAGTACCTTAAACAATCTCTTTACTTCTGTGCTTATTTTCTGTCTTTCCCCACTGAAGGGTAGGGATTCTATCTATATTGTATATGCCAGACTAGCTCAATGTCTCCTATAAAGTATGTGCTCATTAAGTGTCTGTGAACCAACTTCTTTCAGCTTTCTGATCCTATGAGTCTGAGTGAGATCTTCTCTCCAATTATCCCCCAACAAACTAGAGAACTTTATTAAGAGAGCTGTCGGTTCACACCTGTGGAGCCTGCGCCTGAGTTCCTAGGTACTCCCCACTTGACAATGTTATGATATAGAATAGTATCACTCACCTCTGGTTCTCCCTAGACAAGGCCAGCTTCATCCTTACATTTTTGGAGACAGTGTATTTGCCTTTGCTGCAATTGATTACTCCTCTTAGAAACGGTTTCTCCTCTTTGCTCCTGAGACATTACCTGTGTCTGGTTCTTCTCTTATCTGTCTGATGTTCCTTTCCCCTGTCATTGGCAGACTATTGCTTTTTTCTCCTTATCCTGAAATATTAGTGAGAATATTAGTAGGCTGAGTTGTGTGTGATGGCAGGGGTGTACTACCTGCTCATCTAATGTCTTAGTTTTAACTACCTCCTTGTAAGCTGTGCACTTCAAAAACTATTTACTAGGAAAAAGTAGGTGAGAAAGACTGACATAGTAGTTGCCTCTTGGAGCTTTCAGATTAGAATGTGAGCTTCATGTTTATTGCTGCCTCTCTACTATCTAAAACAATGTCAGATTCTCAATACGTATTTGGTGACTGAGAGGTAAAGAGGCAGTAAGCAAGAACGACACACATGCTTATTTATTATAAATATATGATGTATACATTATTGACATAGTTACATAACATCGTGCGTGTGTGTGTGTGTGTGTGTGTGTGTGTGTGTGTGTGTGTGTGTATGAATGATGATAAGTGTTGGATGGGGAAATGTAGGGTGCTGTGCATATGTTAATCTGGAAATCTGATCTAGTTGAGATTGGGAGTTCTGAGAAACGTTCAGTAAAAAAAACCTTTAGCCATGGCCATGAAGGATGAGCAGGAATTGCTAAGTCAAGTGTAGATACAAGCAGATTAGAAAACCTGGTAATGGGAAGCTGAAAAAATTCCCTATCAGTAATGCAATATACTACAATAAACACTTGAGCTATTCTCAAAACATGGCAGACCAGAGAACCAAAAGGGGTTTGAAGACTTCCCCAAGCAGCCTTCTCTTGTCAGGGAAGGAAAAATAGATTGGGATTTGGTTAAGCCATTGCCATTGGGTTCCCACTTAGAAAGATAAATTCTAAATTATATCAGAAGCTCAGGATAGCAAGAAAGTGGAGGGACCGCTGGGTTGGACTCTCAGTGACAACAAAGAAGGATATTGGTGGAAAGAAATTAGACCGGTGATATATTTTGATTGGAGAGCGGGTGTTTTCACTGATTTCAAAGGTGACACAGTACCTGGTGGTGACCAGGCCTGAGAGTGACAAGTATGGAGGAGAGGAAACTGGAGATGAGGAGGCCAAGATGTGCAAGACTGGGGTGAGGGAGGGATCCCCAACTGGACACTCGGGACATCAAGAATGATTTGGGATAGTAGACACTGGAACAGGGAGAGGGTAGCAGGGCCAGATGGCAAGGGTCTCAAAGGAGCAAGGGGTTTACAAGGAAATGGAGGAGAAATGTGGATGCCCCCATTTAAATGTTCAGTGCAGGCTACCCCTTGGGATTTGGACTCAAATAACAATCTTTTGGACCTTTGCATTTCATGGCACCAAGGCATTTCCAAATCAGCCTACCTGAGCCCCAACTCTTCATATTCTTCTGCAAACCCACCTTTCCTCCTGTTATCTCTCAGTGAGCAACCTGTTACCCACTCGGTCAAACCAGAAACCTGGGGCTCATTCTAGAATCCTCCCTCTCCCTCATCCTATCATTTCTACGAGTTTTCTATCATAAATGTTTCAACCCATCCCCTCTTCCCTGCATACCCTCTGCCGTGCTCCCTACCTCCAGTCTCTCCCTGTGAAATCCATTATCTAACCCCTCAGGGAACCACTCCAATGTTGGCTGAATCTGAAATCACACTCTGCACAGGAAACCCATCATGAAATACCTGCTTTGTCTCTCAGATTCATGAATATGAAAACAGATCCTGGAGCCAGGGGTGTGAGGGAGCGACTACAGGGCACCAGGCTTGGGCTGCATTGAGAGGTGCGGGAGTCCCCCCAGGGAGGCCCAGGCTTGTCCGGACTTGGGGGTCGGCTGAGAGATGGAGCCCTCTTATGTCTACGAACTGGCCCGGGGCTTGGTGGTTGTGGGAACCAGAATATTCTCCCTTGCATTGTGAGCCGCCTTTGCGTTCCTGAGGATGGATGACTGGAGTGTGGGACAGTGGGCTGATGTCAAGCCGAGAGGCCTGGGGGCAGGGGAGGCCAGATGGCAAGATGGGGGGTTGGCGGTGGTGAGAAGTGTGGAGGGGTTGGTAGCAGCTGGGAAGGATCAATGCCTTTCCCTTTCCGTGTTTGCCTGTGTTGCTATCCCTGCTCAGATGAAAGAAATTCAAATAGTTATTGATTCTCTCTGAGGGGAGAGTGTGGGGATCTGGTCTGACTCCTCCCGTACAGCTGCATCCAGCCCCTGCCTTGCCCCTCAGCGGCCACGGCCCTGCTCTGCCTCCAGCCTCTGCCCAGCCCTAGCCCCTGCCTCTGCCCCAGCGTCTGCCCTAGCCTTGACCCAAGGCAGTTATGTGTTCAGTTAAAAACACTTCCTTACACACCCTTTCATCCAGAGTGTCCCTATGAAACAGGTTCAGCCAAGGAGGTGTGAACAAAAGTTGCTGGGATATCAACCCAGACCCCTGCCTCAGCCCCAGGTGATGGAGACACAGTAGACCAACCTGTGGGACCTGAGGGACACAGCCAGTCTTGCAGACCCAGGAGCTAGGAATGGCTTTACCTGTTAAAGGGATGTAAAGAAACACCCAAGGAAAGTATGCGACAGGGTCTGTATGTGGCCCAAAAAGCCAAAAGTACTTACTATCCCAAAAAGTCGTACTTTGCAGCACAATTTTGCTGACTCCTGTTTTTCAGCTTGTGATTTTGCAGGTGAATTTCCCCCAAGTCTAAGCAATCAAAACTAAGAGCCTTGTGCTGCCTCCTGCGGCCTCAGCTCAGGTCTGTAATCCCGATCCCCTGAGGGGCGGGGAAGGGGGTCAGTCCCCTCAGTGAGAGCCCACATCTGCCTTGCAAGGGCAGTTTGGCCCCAGTTAGCCCAGCCCCTCACCCTCTGGGCAGGGACACCGGGGGTGGTCGGACCATAGAGGCCAGTCAAGGACTGACACCTTCCAGGAGCTGATCTGGGGAGCAGTGACCCCAGAACACACGGGGTCCACATGCTGTGTGTCCCTCACAGGCCTGGGGGTTGCTCTGAATTGTTGGCAACTTCCAGCTTTGTCAGCAGAACTCCCAGGGCCAGGCGGTAGGGGGCGGTCCGTGGGTGACCTTCATAAGCCACCCAACTCCTCTAATGCTGGGTCTCCTGGGTTTTAAAATAGGGGAACCGTCACTACCTAGAGGGTCATTTTAAGTATTTAATATAAAAAGAATTCTTGTTCTGTGTAGACATTTAGTAGGGGTACCGGCCAGAAAATGCCTGCCTAATATCTGAATTTATGGCCTGTTTGATGTTGACTGCAAAGTGCAGCATTCCAGCCTAGACCGGAGCCCTGGACAGGAAGTGGGTGAGCGAGTTCTCCTTTGCTGGGGCTGGGTCACCTGGGGTAGGGCTGGCCCTGCTAAAGTGTGCAGCACGGACTTGAAGTCCGTACCAGAAAAGGCTCCTGTGGTTGTCCCGTACCAGGAAAGGCTCCTGGGGACAGCTACCTAAGGCTGTACTCCTTAGCGGCCCCCTTCTGGGGCGGGCGCTCCGAGGGAAGAGCCCAAGCGAGGGCCAGGGACTGAGACGCAACAGCGCCGGCTGCGGCCCCGCCCCTCGGGATGTGCAGGAATCAGCAGGAAGGTGCATTGATCACTAGGGGCAGCGTGACCACGTGGGCTGCCTATCGATTCAATCTGAGGCCTGCCTCTCCCCACCTCTTCCTCCCCCGCCCCCACAGGCAGCGTGAGGCCCTCTAGCCTTCTGCCTCTGACAGCAAAGGGGAGGGGAGGGGGCCTGGGTGAGGCCAAGAAATCTCCCTGATCCCTCCAGACAAAGAGACCTGGCAGCTGCATGTAATTCGGGACTCTGATAATCCCTAATCCCTAATCCGACGCCATTTGCACATAAATGCAGCGCCTGGCTTCTGACCCCAGGGGTCCTGGGAGCCATTTGGGGGGTTCACCCCCCCCTTTATTTACTTTGAGTTTTCATTGACCAAAAGCCTCTCTGGCCTCCTGGTCACTGAAAGAAAGATTTCCCCAAGAGGTCCCTTTCTCAGGATGGAAGAGAATTCCTGCAAATGGGGCTCCTCTGTATCCAGGACTCCAGACTGGACCCCCACCCCCAGAAGCTGGGGGAGTGCCCATGGGGGTGGGGGTGGGGCTGCACCCTAGCTGTGAGACCTCAGCCTGCTGGCCCTTTGGAACTGATGTGGGAGAGGACCAGGGTGTGGGGAGGCCTGTGGGACATTAATACCAGACATCCCAGGATCCAGAGTTCGAGAACTTGTAGTTACTGAAAGACAGACCCCTTGTGGTCTTACTAAGGACAGAGAGACAGAAACCCAGAAAGGTGTCTTTCTCTCTCTGACATTTACTGAGAATTTATTATGTGCCAGGTACGAGATGCAGTGTTTTACAAACATTCTATCATTTTATGCCACAACAGCTCTTTGAAATAAAGCAGCTAAGATTTGCCCACTTTACAAACCAGAAAGCTGAAGTTCCCAGAGTTGAAGAGAGCCACTAAGCACCTTGTTGCTTATAAGCCAACACCTCCCGTTGTCTGGCTCCAAAGGCCACGGCTCTGGTGCTGCTGCCCCAACCCTCAGACGAGAGAGGACTCCAGGTAGAGCTGAGCCATCTTCCAGGGCCTTCGAGGCTAGTGGCTAAGGCACCTCCAGGCCCTGGTGTCAGATGGGCTGGGTTCAAATCCCAGCCCCACCACTCAGCATGGGCAGTAAGGCAGGCGCTGCCCCCACCCAGACTTGAGCAAGAGAGAGACCCCTGCTTTGAGCCCTCTGAGATGTTCTGGCCCTCTTCTAGCCACACCTTCCTCTGAGGGGAGGAATCCATGGGGAGGTACCCCCTCTGGGGCCCCACTCCTCTTCTAGACAAAGATGATCATGTCCAGGTACCTTGGACCCCCAAGTTCATTCCCCAAATGGCCCCATCCCCACTTTCCAGGCCCGTGGGCCTGTGCGCCTGTCCCTGAGCACCAGGGTATGGGTTGTGATAAAAAAACTGCGGCTCGTAGTCCTCGGGATTCAGCTTTCTGTGCAAAGAGGGTGTCAGGCTGTGGCCAAGGGGAGACTGCGGAGCAGAGGTATCTAAATGCAAATCTGGTCTTGCAGTTCCTGGGGAATGTTTCCTTGTCAAGGTATTTCATGTAACATGTTTATAACTTTTCAATGTCCAGACTAATGGTGTGTGGCCTCCGCTTGCTCTTGCGTGGGGCCTGGAAGTGTTAGGGGTGGCCTGTCCCTAGCTCAGAGTCTAGAGTCAGACTGTCTGGGTTCAAATTCTGGGTTCTGCCCTTACTAGCTGTGTTGCCTTGACAAGTTACTGGATGGCCTTGTGCCTCTTGTTTTTGTCATCTGTAAAAGGACAGCCTCTACCTCAAAGGGTTATTGCAAGATTTAAGAAAGATTCTATATGGAGAATCTTTATTTCCATTCGAGTTCCGGGTCATTTTCTCACTATGTAATCTTTTGTGAATTCCTTAGCCTCTCTGTGGCTCTTTCTTCACTTCTAAATTGGGGATTGCTGAGGGGTAAATTGGAGCACGTGCCTGCCGATCTCCAGCACGTGGTGGAGAATTGACAGCTTTCCAGTTTCTCTTTCGGAACATTCCCATTTCTTCCCATTTCTTCCCTTTGTCCTCTCTCTGCTCCTTACTCTGATTGGCGCTTGCCTCATTTCATCTGTGCAACTTTTTTTAGATTGGGAAACTGAGGCTGGGGGAGGGAAGTAGTTTTTCCAAGATCATGCAGTGATAATGGGAGAGTCGGGGCTTGGGCCACCCGTTGTGGAGAGAGGAAGAGAGGGACACCCCCATCCATCACACACTCTTGCAGTGCTCACTGACTTACAGACCACATTTTACAACTGACAAGACAGAACCTCAAGGACACGAAGAGACCCCGCTCTCTGGTATGATCTCTGCTCTTAGAAAGTGCAGTAAGTAAGCATTTCTTAACACTGGCTCTAGCTGAGTAGGCTCATCTCTGCAACCTGATTTCCCACTGCCTCCCCAAGGATGGGGCACAGCTACAATGATGAAATGATTGGTACCTTCCTTCCCTGGATTGGACACCGGTATCTAGAATTCCCCAAGGGGCTAACCTCTAATTTCAATATGTTAATGTGTGGAATCTAATGGCATATTTATTGCTTATGTAGATGCTAGTTATTTACATGGGAAACTGATTTATCTATTAGATAATTAGTAAACTTCAATAATTGCAAAAACCTTTTAGCAATCAGTTGACATTTAATTAACATACAATAACTGTCTTATTAAATCTACATTAAATGCCTATTGGAGTTAATTAAAACTCATACCTATGACTCCACATTCTTTGGAATCCTCATTAAAGCCCACCAGTAAGAATACAGATGGGAGAACTCCCCTCAATTTGCAATGGAGTTGCTTGAACAGGACCCAAATATTTATTCAGAGCCTGCTATGTACTGAACAGTGACAAGCAAGACAGAAATGGACCTTGCCTTCAAGAGACATACAATCTCGTGAGGAATGTGAAGATTAAACAAACAGTCACACAGATAAATGTTACTCTGCAGTTCTGACAGGTGCAATGAAGAGCAGGTAGGTGCTGGGAAGACCCCAGATTGAGGTCTAAGTGGCTGCTTGAGCTGAATTCTCAAGGGTCAGTAGGAGCTATCCAGAGAAGGGGAGTGGAAGATACTCCAAGCAGAGGGAACAGCAACTGCAAAGGTTCTAGGGAGGGAGGGAGCGTGGGCAGTAGAAGACAGTAAAGGCCAGGGTTGTGCAGCAGGGAAAAAGGAGACAAGGGTCCTTTCCAACAAGGAAGGGGTAATGGGAGTGTGTGTGTGTGTGTGCGCGCGCGCACGTACGTGCTTGCCACACACTGACAGCACAATTGAATTTGTGTTCACAGAAGGTCATTCTGGCTGCAACTGGGAGCCAGGTTGGTGACATATCAACCACTCCGGAGCTGTTCTCTCCAGGTCAGAGAAGCTGAGCTTGGGCTGGATCACAGATAGCAGCGAGGATGGAAAGATCTTGAAACTCCTAACCCTCCATAAGAGCTGGTGATCAGGAAGGACAACTTCCATGTGTCTAGCTTTTGGAACTGGCTGCCTGGCCCATTCATTGGGAGCAGGAACACTGGAGGAGGTACAGATTTGGAGTGAAGACCAGGTCAGTCTTGGGTGTGTTGAGGATGAGTTATCCAAGAAGAGATGTCAACTAGACAGACATACAGGCCTTGAACTCAGAAGGAAACAGAAGGCTAAAGATTTTAAAAATCCTCATGCTTGGGGGGTCCATTCTAGGGATTCTGTTTAGTTGAATGGATCTGCAGGCAATTCCAACGTGTAGCCAAGTTTGTGAATGACTGGCCCATGTCACAGCACAAACATATAACCAGGGTCTCATTGTCCACTGCCGCCATCTGGGCATCTCCAGCTGGTTTGGTTCAGTCCACCTAGACCCATCTTCATCTGGCCTTACGTGACCACTCATTATTGTTGATGCTGTGAGTAATAATCACATGGCCCTTGTTACCACAGGGTAACACTGTGGTCTCACTGTGCTCCGGGCATGGGTCTGAATGCGTTGCTGCTCTTCTCTCATTTGGTCTTCGCCATGAAATTATGAGCTAGGTGTTATCTCTACTCTACAGACAGGAAATGGAAGCTTTGTGAGGGCTGGTGGCTTGCCCACTGCCACACAGGTGGTGTTAGGTGGACCCGAACCCACATTCATTGGCTTTTGTGTTCATCACTTTGATATACCATCCCACCATAAAAGCTCTTTAATGTGCTTGTCTCACGGGGGCAGGTCTGTTGAGGGATGTGGAAGGATCTGTAAATGTTACCTACATGGAAGGCAGGGCCTGGGTCTCTGCCAGAAGTGCTTGCTTTTTGCTGGAGAAAGAAAAGAGGAATGTGTGCCAGTGGCCTTCTCCCTTCCCGGTGAGTCATCTTGATTTGGAGCCACAAAATGCCAACAGAGAAGAAAGAATTAACATGTATTGAAGAGGTCACTCAATTATTGCAAAGGGCCCCAAATTCACGTATATAGCATGGAAACTAGCCCTTCTCAAAACATAGTCTAAAAGTAAGTGGTGTAATTGGGAGGTGGGGGGAAGGCTTCTGTAATCAAACTAGTCTAGAAACTGTAGGACTCAGTTTCTTTATAATGGGACTGTGAACTCCAAGAGGGGTAGAGCATGCAGTTTCCTAATCCCGTGTAACCAAAGAGAGTTTCTTTTCTTCTTAACAGAGCACCTAGCTCAGAGTTTCTCAAAGTGTGGGTCCTTCAAGTACTTGTGTCAGAGCCCCCTGAGGATTTCTTAAAAATGCATAGTCTTGATCCCCATCCCGACCCTCAGATCTACACAGAAATTTCTGGGATGGGCCCGAGAGATCTGCCATTTTATCAAGTGCGCCAGATGATTCTAGTGTCACTGAGCTTTATAACCATTATTCTAGAAGGATTATGTTCTGAGAGACACCTTGGGAAATGCTGCTGTGGAATGAATGTGTCTCCCAGTCTTTTTTTTTTTTTTTTTTGCAGTTTTATTGAGAAATAAGTGACATGTGTCACTGCATAAGACATACAGTATGATGGTTTGATTTACATATTTTGTGAAATGATGACCACAATAGGTTCAGTTAAATTTGTCTTCTCATATACATACAATAAAGTAAAAGAAAAGAAGAAAAGAAATGAAAGAGGAAAAATAATTTTTCTCCTCAGGATTAAAACTCTTAGGATTTACTCTTTCCCCCCCACAACCATCCCTTATACACCTGGGACCCTTTCTCTTTCCATAACTCCCTCTGAAGCTCAGGAACCTCATTTTATATGTGTTCAACTTTGTGGAATCACCTGCCATGTAATGTTCAATATTTGTCTTTGTCATTCTGACTGGCTTTACTATCCATGATTCCCTCAAATTCCTTCCATTGCTATAAATGCTAACATTTCCTTTTGCTTTATGACTGAACAGTTTCTACCGTGTGGATAGACCACATGGTTTCAATCCACCCCTCCATCAGTGGGCACTTGAGCTGTCTTCAGATCCTAATATTGTAAAGCACGCTGCAACAAACATTGTAGAGCATACACATTTTTGAGCTGGCGATTTCCCGTTTGGATAGATAACTGAAAGCCGGATTGATGGATCAGAAAGTGTTTCCACTTTTAGCTTTTGAAGTTAAAACCATGTCATTTTCCAAAATGGCTGCACCTGTTTACACTCCAACCCACAGTGCATTAGGGCTCCTCTCTTCCCACATCCTCTCCAGCACTTGTTGTTGTTGTTTTTTTTAAAGGTGAGATGACAACTTGTGATTTTGATTTGCATCTGCCTTAGTAAGGGTGATGTGGACTGTTTTTCTGTATATCTGTTGGTCTTCTGGATAGCCTCATTGATCAATTGTCTGTTCAGGTTTGTTGCCCATTTGTTAATTGTGTTGTTTATTTATTGTAAAATTGATAACTTTTTTCCTATAACTTGAATATTAATCCCTTAATAGCTACATAATGTGTGAGTATTTTCTCCTAATTAGTAGGATATCTTTTTAATCTACTTGTCTTAGGATATACTCTCTACGCAACTTTCTTATATACCACACAGCAGCGTTAAGTATAAATTATATGAATATTTCTT
The DNA here is from genome assembly GCA_004024925.1 of Scalopus aquaticus. Lineage (NCBI taxonomy): Eukaryota > Metazoa > Chordata > Mammalia > Eulipotyphla > Talpidae > Scalopus > Scalopus aquaticus. Next base: position 13,169 of record PVIJ01007512.1, read on the forward strand.
TAATTTCCATGAATTGATATTATAAAATTGATATTTTATGATAAACAAAATACAGATTTACTTAAACTGTTGCCAAACTCACAATCATTTTATCAAACATGGATGTTCTCAAGGAAGGAGCTAAAA
>PVIJ01007512.1:13394-82056 GCA_004024925.1 Scalopus aquaticus
CCCCCCGCCCCCCTGTTTCAACCAGGCCAGTTTTACTCTGGCTTGTTTAATTTTTTTTTTTTTTTTTTTAAATCAAGGCTCTGCTGCTTTAAAAAATGTTTGCTGACCACTGATGCAGTTCCTTTATTTGTCAGAGGAGGGATCTGTGACCCAGAGAGGGAAAGAGACTTCTGTAGAGTTACCCAGCTGTCCAGGAGCAGAGCTTATTCGGCACAAAACGCTGTGCAGAATGTAAGGGCGTTTAAAATGCAGCCCACGGCCAGTGCGGCCAAAGTCAGCTGTAAGTCAGCGCCGGACGCGCCCGAGGAGAGCCCGCGCGTCCTCCTCGGGGCTGACCCCCTCCCGGCCTTGCCGCTCCTCTCCTCTCTGCCTTTTCCAGCACCTAAGCATATGTATGAAGCGGAAATCAAACGCCTGCCTCGGACTTGACAGAAGTGCTGAACTAAGAGCCATATAATGTCCTCTACTGAAGGACATCACCTTGTCAAGATAAAGCTTGGTAAACGCCGGCACCGTAGGAAGCCAGCCTCCCGGGCGGCATCATGTATATTCATGCCCACCGCCCCGCCCCCAGCTCTCTGCCGGTAGGCTGACCAGCCCGCAGCCCCGGGCTGTTTGGAGCGCAGGAGACTGGGCTTTTACTAGAATTGGCACTGGCGGAGGCTGATCTCCTGCCTTCATGGATTTCAAGCCCAGGCTCCCCCTGGTAACCCCACTGCTAGATTTTCCCCCGTGCTTCTGGGACCCAGGAAAAACATACCCAGCAGACTCCAAGGCAGAGGCATGGCGTGCAGGGGCCTTAGTGATGACCTTGGCCTCCCTCGAGGGCATCTTCATGACTTGTGCCCCGGAACCATCACGTGAGCTTCTCTACCCTTTGCCCTCACTAATGGCACGCCCCCTGTGCCTGGTACCCTGCTTGGGATTCTTATGCTTGGAGAAGCCTAGAGTCCTGTTAAATTCTAGCTTGACCACCTCTTCCGGAAGCACCTGGCCCCTCCAGACTGTCAGCCCCTCCTCTCGGCAGCCTGACTACAGCCTGGCACCTAGGTTGTCCCTCACCTTTGCATTTGAATCTCTTGATTTCTTTCCCCCTTTCCACTAAGGCCACTGAGGCCAGGGCAGTACCCACCAGAGCTCAGCCTGGGGCCTCTTGAGAGTAGGAACCCAAGCAGGGAGCTGAGGTTCTGGTTGCTACCCCTGTGAGCCTTAAGCCACGATGGTGACGTCAACACACAGGTATTTATTTTCTCCCAGTTTAAGAGGCTGGAAGTCTGAGATCACGGTTGGGCTGGTCTGGTTTCTCCTGAGGTCTGTCTCCTTGACTTGTTGGCGGCAGCCCCCTCTGGTCTTCCCTCTGTGTCTGCTCTGCCTCCTCCTACAAGGACCCCGGGCAGCTTGGGCGTGCCCATCCTTATGACTTCATTTTACCTTAATCACCTTTGTAAAGACACACCTGAGTATCAGCGGTTGGGACTGCGGCTTATGAATGGGAGGAGAGGGGGCAAAACTCAGCCTGTTACCTGGTGCAACAAAATTACCTCCAAGTTTAGCAGTTAAAAATTGATTTGGTTATGTTCATAGCTTCTGTGGGTCAGGGTTTGGACAGGACCCCAGGGACGGCTTGTCTCTCTTCATGGAATCTGGGGCATCAGTTAGGACAGCTCGAAGACTGGGGGGGCAGAATCCACCGGAATCCTCTGAAGGCTTATTTCCCGTAAATCTCGCCTGGGGGCTGGGATGCTGCAAAGCTGGGATGGGGACAGCATCAACTTTGCTGTTGACTTGGCTGCCTCCCAGAGGGCCACTGCCAGGTTGCACACCTCTCACCTGGTGGCACCGGGGTCCAAGAGCAAGTGTTCCAGTGAACAAAGCAGAACTGCACCACTGGCTAGCACCAGTCGTGGGGGTCCTCCAGCCTCCTGGGCCTAGCGCTCTGTGGATTGGTGAGCTCACAGGTCCCCAGATTCAAGTGGAGGGGAATGAGGCTCTGCCTACCTTTTGATGAGCAGTGACAAGGGCACCTCGGAGAAGAGCATGTGGGGGGCAGAAAAACATGGTGTGGCTATCTTTTTGGACAATGCCATCTGTCGTGACTGAGCTAAACAGAATTTAAAGGGACACATTCTTAGTGTTACAGGGGTATGCTGCGGTGGGTTGCAGTCAGGGGAAAACAGAGCTGGCTTCTTGTCTCCTTTGGAACATTATTTGGCCTTTAGAAAGTTTGGGGGTTCAGTGTCTTTAACCTTCATGTTTGTCCATTGCAGTGAGTGATATATACAGTTGTGTGGCTTCGGAGGGCAATGACTTATTCCTCAGCGGAGCGCTCCCGTGTTTGAACTCCTTGTGGTCGAGCATTTAGAACCATCTGTTTAATCAGCGTACCCTTTGGCTTCAGGGATCCCAACACTTTATTTAGGAACTTATCTATCACTTGCACAGTAAACAGTATTTGTGGATTTTATCATTCAACAAACACTGTCATTGTTCAGTCATTCAACAAACGCTGCTACCGCATCCACCCTGGGGAAAGAAAGGGCTCTTGGCAGAGAGGGCTGCTTTCCAGCTAATGCTGTGCTCAAGATGCATCGGGCAGAATTCTAATAGCATCCGTGTGTTTCATTTTGCCCATTACGACACCATTATATTTTAAAGCTTGTCTTTCTAACTCTCCTATTTTTCTTCTAGACTGCGCTCCTGTTATATGGCTCCAGTTTCTCTAACCATTAGGAAGGTATTATAGTTACTGGAGATTCATCTATCATTTTATGAGCCTTTTTCAAGAGAGGAAATAACAGGTTGTTTCAAGTGCGAAGCGTCGGCTCGCAAAGCCCGGTGGAACGGGCGTCCCGCTCCCGGGGGATCAGCCAAGCGGTGTTTATCTTTGACACAATAAGCAAAAGATCAGAAATGATTACAACAAATGGCAGAGTAAACAATCCATCCGCAGCAAAGGGCACCTGCCCAAATGCCGGAAATTGGATCCATACACGGCTGCCAATTCCAGACTGTGGCCCTGATGGCTCCATCGTGCCTCCCTGGGGAGGCAGCGGCAGTGGGGTGCAGGCTCACCCCAGCCCTGTCTAAATGTCTTGGCAGGAGGGACCTAGAATCCTTTAGGGGCTCACGTCTCCGAGGCTCAAGTCCAGCCTTCTTACCCTGGCTCAAAAAGCCCTTCATGATCTTGCATTTGCCTGTTTGGTCTGCTGCTTTCTGCTGGTTTCCTAGAACATTGTCTGGTGTGACCCATGTTTGGTAAATATTTATCAGTAGAGGAAATGAATGGTCTGGTTCCTGCCTGTTTTGCCAGCTCCATCTCTTGCTTCCTCCTCCCGATGGTCTTCCCTGAATTTCTTAGTTCCTAGAATAGAACATGCTCTGCCTTTTCCTTCGTGGCACCTTCTGCCTCTCTGCTTGGAACACTTTCTCTTCTACCCTTCCTGGTTCACTCCATACCCCCTTGAGTGCCGCTCAGATGCCTCTCCTTCCATAAAGCATTCCCTGAACTCACTCCCTCGGAGCCTGCCCACCCCACTGGCCCTTTCTCTAGCACATTCCTTTTTTGTGGCCTCTTCTCTATGTGCCCTGCTAGGGGAAGGTGGCACTGGTGTTTTGTCCACTGCCATGTGCTCACCAAAGACTGATGCTCCCCTTCCCCAGTGCAGGGCGGCTGCAGGGAAGCTGTGCCCAGCCAGGGGCCGCTCCTCTCAACTTTCCATCCAGGTGACCACCTTTTTCTGTGGAATGTGGGTGGAAGTGAGAGGTGCCTCTTCTGTGGCTATGTGGGGAGGAGTCACCCCATCCTTCACACCCCTCACCTCTCTCATTCTTCAGCCAGATGGAAAGAATCATGCAGGACTCCGAGGAGACACTAGATGGAAGCACCCCGGATTCCTGAGTTGCCCAGGAGAGGTGATGGGAGGGAACGTCTGCACCAACTTTGCAGAGTATGAAATGAACTCTTTTTAAATTTTATTTTATGTATATTTTACAACATTCTTTCTTTTTGTGCAATGCATGGTTTCTCTTTTCAGGTGTTGTTCCCGTAAAATTCCCATTAATTTACCCGTGCACCACCACCATAGTCCCTTGTGTTCTTCCCTCCCCCTCCCCCTCCTCTGGGTTGAAGCCCCAGTATGTTGGGGAGGCTTGTTCTAGCAGTTAGCCTTTGTTGGCTAACCTACTGCTTTGCCTCAACAAAAGATTAGTTAAAAGTAGAGTTTCCTGGCCACACAGCCTCATACCATGTCTGTACTGCTCCCTCGGGCTAGCACTCCCCAGGAACCTGCATTCTGGCTGTGGAGAGGAGCTTGGTAACTAAAAGCATCAATTGTTAGATGAAATGGATTGAGTCTTGCAACACTGGGAAACATAAGTGCTCTTTGCTTGTGGACAGAAATGGCATTCTCTTGTAGAGTGTCCTAATACAGCAGGTAAATCGTGGCCTTTGACATAGCACTTAGGTAAGTGAGGATAAGCCTTACTCACTCCCTCAACCCCACCCCATGAAGTCCTATAGATTCCACCTCTGGCTTCCCCAGCTTTCCTCTCTCCATTGTCACTGCTCACATGTGGTTCAGTTTTCAGCTCTCACACAACTGCCCAAAGCCTCTCAGCTGCTCTTGTCTCTTCCACATTCAGATACGGCCAGTGCTTACTTTTACCTATCCTCACATCACCAGATTTCCCACATCACCCAGAACCAAAACCCAGAATTGTCCCCCTTCCCGCCTGTTGACTGAGGGGAAGCCCACATCCCTTACCTAACATTCAAGGCTCTTCAAGGTTTGACTCCTGTTTCTCTCTCCCATGAGTCTCCTTCATCCGCACATTTCAGAAACTCTAAACTCTTTTTCCCTTTGTTCCCTGGGCATTTCTGCATCCAAGGTGTTGCTCATACTTTCCTTCGCAAGGCAGGGCTAGACTTCAAGGCCCCACACAAATGCCACCTTTTCCAGGGAGCCTACCTAGATTTTCCTCCTCTGAAACCCAGAGATCACATAACTGTGCCTCTTTTGGGGCCTCTCTTAAGTTTATGTGTCCCTGAAAGCAGAGCCTGAAAAAATAAATGTGTGTACTTAGTTTATTTGGGAAGTGGTGCCACTTTCAAAGTGTGAGAAGGCAAGGGAGGCAATGGGGAAGGAAAGATCAGAGTACAAGGCCCAGTTGCCAAGTTAGCTACCATTCCAGAACGGAGGATTGCCTGCTAGATGAAAGGTGGCCTCACAGTATCAACCACTTCCCCTTCCAGGTTCCTCATGTGTGTCCTGTGAGGTTCCTGTAGCTTCAGAGAGGGCCAAGGAAGGAAGCGAGAGGCTGTGTCTGTCTCAGACCTGACTCTGTCACGCTGCACCTGCAAGAAGCTGGTCAGAGCCTGTGCAGTGCTGGTCACTCAGGGCGACTGGAGTGACAGGGTGGAGTCAGGCGCCGAGATGCACGTCAGAGGTGTCTGACTTGTGTGACCTCCTAGTCCACCTGCTACTCTAGCTTTGCCTACATACTGTTTTCTAATCCGGGGTTCTTGGCAAATAGGAACTGTATTTTATCCCCAGCAGCCAGCATGGGTCTGAATACATGGTGATGCTCAAATACGTTGAATGAATGAAACGCTTCAAATGATTGTTTTCTGCAGAGGAAAAATATATAGCATATCCAAAAGCGATCCTACTTCACTGTGAAATGCAAAGGGATGGGAGGTAGAGTGGCTAGATCCAGAGAAAACCCCGAATGAGACAACAATCATAATAGCTAATATTTGCTGTGTGCTTGTTATGGGTCAGGTGGCTTAAATTCTCTATATGTGAATTTATTTTATTCTCACAGTGGCCAAGTTAAGTATCGCTGTTATTATTCCCATTTTACAGATGGAGAAGTGGAGGCAGAGAGGGGTTCAACAGCGTGGCCAAGTCCCAGGGGCGTCAGCATAGGGCTGGGATTTGGACCTGGGGGTGGTCGTGACATCAGCATCTGGTGAGGCCCACCACCTGCTGTGGCCGGGATTCCCAGGGCAGGGTCGGGGGCTGCCTGGACTCCTTTCCATTCAGACCCTGCAAACTGGGAGGGTCAGGGGATTTGTTAGAGCTTATTTTTACTAAAACTTTTGAAATAAGTCTGCAAATGTATGTTACATTCTTATTAACTCCTGCTCCTGTCCATAGGAACAAAGTGTGGGATTTTATCTTGTGCATCTCTCTCCTCTCCTTGCAAAAGGAAAAGAGAATGCTGGTTCAAATAATAGTCAAAGAAAGTGCACAGAAGAAAAAATATAAATAATATCATCATGGAAATAAAATTTTACTTTACTTATAAACAAAGAAACAAGTGACAACAGTTATATACTCCCTCCTCCCCTCTCCCAACCCCCCAAAAGCTGACTTCTTATTTTCTGACTGTGATTGCAGCTGGGTTGGCCAAGACCCTGGGAAACAGGTTCTCCCATAGCTGCTGCTGAGTCTTCGCTGGGGTAATTGGGCAATATGTATCAGAAGCTATCACTTTGATCCAGCAATTCCTTCTGGAACAAATCCTAAAGAAACAGTCAAGGATGTATGCAGAGATTTAATTACAAGTGTACTTACCAAAACATTGTTGATGGTGGAAAGCAACTTCAATGTCCAACAATCGGGCAGGTACACATCACAGATGATGTTGTAGAATCGCATTGATGGCATGGAGCGATGTACACGATAAAGCTTGAGGTGAGAAAAGCAGGTACAAAGCGCATGAATAGTGGAGGCGATAAGACATGTACATAAACAACTCCAACACGAGTTCTCTGAAGGTCTCCAGCCAGTCTAGCACCACAGGAGAAAAAAGCTCAGACTCTGGAACCAGAACTGCATTAAAAACTAGCTCTGTGAGTGCCAACCCTCTCTTGCCTTAGTTTCCTCTTCTGCAAAATGAAGATTCATAATAGCACTGACCTAAAGAAGTCAGCCTGTGTTAAGTGCTTGGAGTTGTGCCTGGTGCTTAGTATGGAATATGGGCGAGTTCATTAAGCACAAGGTGGCAGTGCTGTAGGGAAGTAACAGAAAGGCCTATGCAGGGCGGTGGCTCATTGAGGGGTGTGGTGGGTGGGTGAGTGGCAGCCTCAGGGAGGCAGTGGCGCTTATTTAGGTCATGAGTGACCCCAAGGGCTTCCACAAGTGGAGAAGGAGCAGGTTGGGGGTGTCCCTTCCCCCGCTTTCCCTCGGAGGCTAGCTGCTAGGCTTCCCCCAAAGGAAGGCTGGAAACTCAGCTGCCCTAGCAGCGGGGGGCCCTGGGAGGCACAGGCTTCCAGGAAGCCGCAGTATTTTTAAAAAATATATAATTTATTCATTTATATATATTTTACATCATTGTTCATTTTTATACAATGTTTGCTTTCTCCTCTCAGGTGTAGTCCCCATAGAATTCCCACCACCAATTCACCTGGGCACCATCACCACAGTCCCTTATACTCTTGCCTCCTCTGTTTTGATCCCTCCCCCTCCCCTGCAGAATGTCTCTGATTTTTAGTTGCCTGTTTTTTTTTTTAATAAATATATATTTTTATTGTTATTTATGTCTTTTACATTTTGTATTCCCCTTGGGTAGCCCACCACCAATTCACCCGTGATCCATCTCCATGGTCCCTTGTGTTCTTTTCTATTCCATTTTGTGCCCTTTTCCTTCCCTCCCTCCGCCTCCCTCCCTCCTGATTTTTAGTTGCCTGTTAATTTTTTTATTGTATTTCTTTTTTCCCCTGATCCCTTGTTTGGTTCCGCTATATTCCTCCTATAAGTGAAACCATTTGATATTTTTCTTTTTCCTTCTGACTTATTTCACCAAGCGTAATCCCTTCTACCTCCATTCATGTTGCTGCAAATGGCGTGAATTTATCTTTTTCGATTGCTGAATAGTATTCCATTGTGTGTGTGTGTGTGTGTGTGTGTGTGTGTGTGTGTGTGTGTACACCATTGCAGTCTTAACCATGAGGAGGTGTGCTCTTGGTCTCTTTCGTAGGTCCAGTCACTGCCCTGGCCAGTCTTATCTCTGTGTGCTGCATTTCTAGTTTTGCTGCATGGAGCTGATCTGCCAGGCAAGTTTTAGGACGAAAGAGTAAGCCTTCCTTTGAGAAATCTGCATGCTTTTTAAAGAAGTGATCTTATTAAATAAAATACTTTTGTTTTTACAGAAGGTTCTATTGAACCAAAGTTTTGGAATGCTTGGATTTCAGTGCCTGGAGTGACCAAATCATGCAAATGATATAGATGGAGAGACGATCACAAGATACTGGAAAGTCTTACCCAGGAGGGCATGACAGAATTTTGGCCAGGGTACAAGGGTCCAGACTTCCGGGCACATACATGGGCAGAGTTACAACCTTGGTGCTCCATTCAGGGGAAGTGAAAGGGGGCAGATTTGGGCTCAATATGAGGATGACTTTATTTCTTATTTTTTTCCCACAACTTTTAAAAGATTGCGGTAACATTCGTTTACAACACTATATATGATTTAGGGGAATAGGTTCATACCTGTTCAGATGCATGTTATACCATACCACATCCACCACCAAAGCACCTATAAGAAGATGTCTATTTTAACAGGCAAACCTGTCTAGAACTGAGGTGAGTTCCCTGGAGATAGTGAGATTCCCATCACCAGGGGCATGTAAGTCAAGTTCATTTATTTCAGTAGTCATATAGTAGTTCATTAAATGAATCATGCTGGATTTATTTATTCTCTGATTATGGACATTTGGATTGCTTCTTATTTTTTCTCTATCAAAATATCTAAAGGTGGAATTGCTGAATCAGGTTATGTGAGCGTCTTCCACTTAACCAGTATAAACAATTTACTTTTCAAATTGGCAGCCCACTGATAACCTTGCCAGCAGTGAAAGAATTCCTTATTATTCCTCCCATCTTCCAAAATGAGTGGTGCTAACCAATCATTTTAACTCTGGCCAATCTGATAAACATGAAAAGTTATTTCAGTATTGTTCACATTTACTTTCCCTAGCCCCATTTCACCTACTAGTACCTCTTGGACTTAAATCTTTGGAGAATTTCACTATGACATCTCTCAAGTACTATTGGTCTTTGGTAGATAGCTCTTTCTGAGTTAAGGTTTTCTACTTAGTTTGTTAAGAGGTTTTTTTTTTATGATTTTAAGTCATGAATTACAGTTCCTGAATTTTATCAAATGCTTTTTCTAAATTTATTGAGATGATTGTGTGGGTTTTCTACTATAATTTGCTAATCTGGGAAAGTAAAGTTATAGGTTTTCTTTTTTTTTTTTGCTTCAGTTCTTCTTAAAATAAGTAGAATATTTCAGATATAATTGAAGCTCTGTATGCTCTGTTGCCATCTCATTTTTTCCTCTCCCTCCCTGGAGGCAAATACCACCCTAAATTCAGTGTTTATCATTCTCATGCATATTTTCATACTATTGCTACATATGTATGTATCATAAACAATATGTGGTGTTGTTTTGCATGTTTTCAAAGTTTATATAAATGCTGCCTTACTATGCATATTCTACAGTTTGCTTTTCCATTTTGATACTTGAAGCTCTAGTTCATTCTAGTTGCTATTGTGACATTGCATTGTAATGCAGCGCATTACATAAATTGTGTTACTACAATTTATTCTTTTTGTTTGTTTGTTTGTTTAAGAACACTAAAGTTATCTCTACTATTTAGCTATTGCAAACAATGGCACGGATATTCTTATAAAAGACTGCCTGGCTGGGCCATAGGATATGCTTTTCTTCAATGTTGTTAAATATGACCAAATTGTTCCCAAAGCAGCCTCCCAGAAGTATGAGATCTGTTTTTCCATATCCCCACCAATAAATACTTGGCACCGCCAGGCTTTTAATGTTTCTGCCCTGATAGCTATCAAGTAGTATTTCATTGTTTTAATTTGAATTTTCCCAATTTGTTAGTGAGACTGAGAATCATATTTTCACTCCATTGCTGTTCATATCTTTTCTCTCTTTTTCTTTTTGATTGGAAGACTTAAAAAAATACTTCTATGTCTTTGTTGAACCTATCTATGTACACATGCACACACATTCTAAATCTGTAGGTCACAGACATGAGCATAAATGTTCAGCACAGTTACAAAGTGAGTAACTCAGGGAAATCACCACTCTAGGAGTAGAAAGTTGCCAGCTCCAGAAGTACCTGTCCCCTTCTTTTTTCTTAGTAACACTGATTATCCCTCTCTTGGATGTATTCAAGTGGTCTGGTTTGTTATTTATCATATTCTAGCCTTTTGATGTAGTTTAGCCACCTGCACAGGCATCCCTAACCCTATCAGCTAGCTTTTCCCACTCTGGAGTTTTATAGATGGGAAATCTTTTTGCAGTTTTTCTCCTATGTCATATATGTGTGTGTGTGTGTGTGTGTGTGTGTGTGTGTGTGTATTTTTAAATTAATTTATATCCTTTACATTATTGTGTATCCCTGTAGGTTTTCCACCACCAATTCACCTGTGAACCATAGTCCCCTGTGCTTTTTTCTCCTCTATTTTGGTTTCTCTTATGTCTTGTTTCTTTGCTCCACATGTTGGTAAGATCTATCCTGTGTCATGTAGCTCAAGTCCCTCATTTTCACTGCTGAGGGTATTTTATCACATGAACATTCCACAAAAATTTATTTATCCATCCTCCTGTTGATTTTTTCCCTCCAGTTTTTTAATATTTCACACAATCCCACCACAAACATTCCTGCACATATCTCCCAGTGCACGTGTATCTGATTTCTCCAGGGACTCTGCCTTGGAGAGGAATTTCTCAATCATCAGGTATGCATAACTGCAGCTTTATTAGAGGATGCCAAACTATTTCCAAGTGGCTGTTTTAGCTTGTCTTTCCCTTTGCTTATGGCAGCTATTGTTCAACAACGTTTTTAATTAAAAAAGCAGTCAAATTTATCAATATTTATCTTTTCTTATAATGCCTAGTTTGAGAAATCCTTCTCTACCCTGAAGACATTTTCCTATTTTTCCCTAAATGTTTCAAAGTTTTGCCTTTTATATATAGGCTTTTAATCTACCTGGAAATAATTTTAGTGCATGAAGAAAATGCAGGCAGTTTTATTTTTTCTAACAGGATGACCAGTTGTCTCAGTGCCATTTATTGAAGGAGTCGTTCTTTCCCTATTGACTTGTGACATTACCTTTGTTACACATCAAGTTTCCATGTAAGGGCGGGGCTGGGGGGGGGGATTCTATTTCTCGCGACTGTATTTTGTTTGCTGCTTTCTTTGATGGCTTAATTTATTCATGTTGGCTATGTCTTTTTGTGTTACTTTTAGTAATCTTTATTTGTTAAGAATAATTACCTTCTTTGGGTTTCAAATTTAAAAACAAAGCTGAGAGTATCCTATTGTGATTTAAAAAAATCTATATTTTGGTGATAGCCCCTTGTTATTCCTAACTTGGGATTTTTATGCCTTGTTTCTTTGTTCATCTGTCTTCTTGGAAATCCTTTGAGTCAGTAATTTTTAAGAAAATAAGATTTTGTTTTTGTTGACCCTTTTTATTATTTTCTTGGTTTTTATATTTCATTAATGTCTACTCTTAATATTAATCATCCCTTTCTTGTATCGTATTTCTCTGATCGACTTTTTTTATTGGTTCCTGAGTTGAACAATGATCATTAATTCGCTACCTTTCTTTTGTTTCGGTCAGGACATTTGCAGTTACAAATTCTCTTCTAATTACTCTCTGAGCCACACAGTTTTAATATGCAACCTTTAATGACAGTCATTACTAAATATTTTGTAATATCTATTGTTACATCCTCTTTCACAATGAACTATTTAGGGATGCCTTTTAAAGTGTCCAACAGGTTTGTTTTGATTTATTTTGTTCTGATTTAACTTTTATGGTTGTGGTTGCTTCCTAAGTTAGCTTTATTGTCACAAGAGCAGTAGTCTCGTTGATATTGAGTCTTTGCTGTTTATCGAGTCTCTGTGTTTTAGTATTACGTGAGGTTTTTTTGTTGTTGTTGATTTATATGGACTAGGAAAGAATGCATTTTCTTTATTTCTTTTTTTTTTTTTAAGATTTATTTATTTATACACACAAGCTGGGGTACAGGCCAGAGGCGTGGGGCGGCGAGAGAGTTCACCAGAGACAGAGTGGGGAGCAGAACAGGCAGATCAGAAACACACTGGTGAGGGGAGCAGCGGGCGAGGCAGGAGAGGTCTGCTGTACCATGTGGGATTCTCCCCGGCTGGGCGTCGAACTCGCATCGCACACTGCCGACAGCTCCACAGCGCAGCGCTCAACTGCTGCGCCACCAGGGAGGCCCCTCTTTATTTCTTGTTTAAGGACTCTGTATACATTTATTAGAAGGCATGTGTTGATTGAGTTTTTCAAAACTTTTATATTTTAATTTTTTGTCTGCTTGATAAATACAGTCTCTGTTTTCTAAAAGAAGCTTGTTAAAAATCTCCTGCTATGTTTCTATATTGCCTGTTTTTCTCATAATTCTGTTTCTGCATTGTGTATTTGAGATAATTTTGTTAGTTGCCTATAAATTCATTATTGTTATATTTATTTGATGCATTGTTTTCTTTATATACTATGTTAGCATATCATATATAAGAAGTTATATAACATATTATACCTAAATTTTATTTTGTCTGATCTTAATATTGCCAGTTTTGTTGTTGGTGGTGGTAGTATTTGTATGATGTCTCTTTCCTATGCCTTCATTTCAACATTTCTAACTAATTTTATTTCAAGTGCATCTCTGGTAATCATTTTACTAGATTTAAATGTGATCTTATAATCCCTTTATTTTAGTAGGTGGACTTTAGTTTTTTACATTTGTCTTAAAAATAGAGCCTGAAGCAGTTCCAGAGATTTCAGAGAGAGAGAAAAGAGAACCGAGATAGGGGAGGATGGAAAACAAATGTAAGCATTGCATAACAAACCATGGGACAATGCTAATGCTTAACAGGGATGCTTGCTTGGCCTCTTGGTGCATTTCCACACATGCTATGTAGACATTTTCATGCCTTGGAAAAATCCATTGAAGAGAAGAAAGGAAAAAGGAATTTATCTGCTGGCCCCTTCCTATATCCTGTCTCTAATTAGTCAAAGTTTGCCCCTTGGGAATTTAACTCACCTGAACTTCAGGTCGAGTTACCTGGCTCAGGCACCCTGGCATAAAGTGTCAGCTGAGTGGGAGAAGGCTGAGATAATGGGCAGTGGCCTCTGGCTATAGGTCCACACTGTGTTGCTTGTCACTTAGTAGCAACTGTTAACTAAGCAAAACTCTGAGAGTTTTGGAGACAGGTGAAGCCAAGAGAATTTGAAAGTGTCCATAGGTGCATCTATTATAACACTCATTGTAATTATATATTTGTATTGATCTTTCTACCACCTTATTTTGTGTTTTATGTTCTTTCCTTCATTTTAATCTTCCTTTTTTCTTGCCTTCTGTTGGACAGGAAAAGTTTACTACATTGCCCTGCACCCCCATACTTTCCCCACATCACCCATGGCTGTTTAGAAAAATAGACTGTATTTTTATATTTATATGATTATTCTGGAATCTGTATTTATTAAATTATATACATATGCTTAAGGACACTTTCTCTATTCTAGGGTCTGACCAGGATACCACATTACATTTTAGTCATTATGTCTCTTTAGACTCCTCTTAGCAGTTTCATTTTTCTCCATATTTTTGATGACCTTGACAGCTTTGAGAGATGCGGGTCAAATATTTAGTGGGATGACCTGCTTTGGGATTTGACATATTTCTCATGATAAGGCTGGGAAGATCACAGAAGTGAAGTACCATTTTCATTATGTCATACCAAGGGTGCACACTGTGACGATTTATGACTCTTGATGTTGGCCTTGATCACTTGGCTGAAGTAGTGCTTGTCAGGTTTCTCTAATATAAAGTTTATTCTCGCACCTCCATATGTCCCTTCTGTATTATAATCTTTGGAAGGAAGTCACATGTATAGTCCCCACTAAGGAAGAGAGAGTCCTTCTTCCTTGAATATTTATATAAATTATTTGGGATTCTTCTGTACAGGAGATTTGTCTCTTCATCATTTATTAGCTTATTTATTTAAGAATATTTATTTTATGCTTTGAGTTATAAACCAGTAATACTTATGTTGTTGTTCAAATTTCTTTCCCGTTGGAAGCTTTTTCGGTTGACTTTTTTGGGGCTACACCCCAATCAGTATATTGTTTTTGAATACTTAGCTTACAACACTATAAGAAGCTTCTGGATCATCTTAGCTATTTCCTGTCCCAGTTGTAGGATTAGTTGTTGCTTAAGGATCCCTGTTTCCTTTCAGTGGAAAGTATCATTAGAAACCAAGATCTGGGCATTAGCTCTGCTCATTGCTACTGAGGAATCATTTCTTTTAGGCCCTCTTAACTGATAGAGAAAAAAAAATATGTTATACTAACCTGTGTATACATACATATTTAGAAATGTTTCTGTAAATAACTATGAGTGTCTTTCTTAAGCTAACCATGAGTTCACACTGATGTTGTCAACTTTTAAACCTTGGGTTATTCTTGTCTCTTCTTATCTGTTATTGATAGTTCTGTTGTCATCTGAGAGTGGGTGTTCTATATCTTCTATTCTTTTAAATTTGTGAAGGTGTGTTTTATAGTCCTAGATATCTTGGTGATTGTTCCACATGAGTTTAAGAGGAAGGTGTAATGTTTTGCTGTTGGGTGAAATAGCAAAGTACAGTTGATTGATCATGCTATTCAGTTTATCTATGTCCTTACTGATTTTCTACCTGCTTGCTATATCAATTATTAAAAGAGGGGTGTTGACAATGGAATACTACTCAGTGGTCAAAAAAGATAAACTGATGCCACTTGTGGCAACGTGGATGGCGCTGGAGGGGATTATACTAAACAAAATAAATCAGAAGGGGAAAGATAAATACTGGATGGTTTCACTTATCTGTGGAATATAGAGAAAGCAAGCAAAGGGTCAAAGACAAACTTTGAAAGCTGACCATCAATCTGAGGCATCCAGGAGGAGAAAGAGAGGGGAGTGGGGAAAGTGGAGGAGGTAGAGCACAAGGGACTGTGGGTGCTTTGGTGTTGGGAGAAGTGCAGTGATCACACCTGAGGGGAGAAATATTAGCTGTCAAAAATAAACAAGGATGTAAGGAAAAGGTACATCATTAAAACAAATAAGAAATAAGAAATAAATAAATACATTTTTTAAAGGTGGGGTGTAGAATACTCCAACTATACTAGTGTTTTTGTCTGTTTCTCCTTGGTGTTCTATTGTCTTTGGTCTCACATATTAAGATGCACTATTATTAGGTATATACATTACACATTAAGAGATAATATGTCTTCCCTGGTTTTAATTAAGCATTATATGTGATTGCATTTTCTCTTCTCTCTTAGCATATGAACATATTCCTTTAAAGAAATTTAGTGATTTCCCTAGTATTTGCAATATGCATTTACAATTAGTCTAAGTCCACTTTCAAATAACACTATATGCCAGAAGGGTATTTAAGGGAATTTGTAATAGCATAATACCAATTTTTCTCTCCTGTGCTTTTTTACATTACTGTCATTCATTTCACTTATCTGTATGTTGTAATTACCCAATACATTGTTATTGATCACTGTTTGGACAAATAATGATGTATTAGGCCAATTAACAATAAACGTTTTGCTTTATCATCATTTATTCCTTCTCTGATGATCTTTCTTTCTCTCCGTAGATCTGAAGTTTTAACCTATACCATTTTCCTTCTCCCTAAAGACCGTCTTATAGTTCTTGCAGAACAGGTATACTTGTGATGAATCCTGTGAGGTTTTCTTTGTCTGAATGAAAAAGTCTATTTATTCTCCACTTTTGAAGAATAATTTCACCTTGAGTTCTAGGCTGGTGATCTTTTTCTTTCAACAGTTTAAAATATTTCCCTCTGTGTTCTAACATGTGTGGTTTCTGATGAGAACTCCAGTGTAATTCTTGTTCCTACTCTTCTACAGGTAAAGTTGTATTTTTACCTTTTTTGCAGTCAATATTTTGTCTGCTTAAGAATGAGTTTTTTGTTTGTTTGTTTGTTTTAAATTATTTATGCTACATGCTGTCCTTTGAGCTTCCCGGATCTGTGTTTTGGTGTCTGGCACTAATTTTGGAAAATTCCGGGCCAATACTACTTCAAATATTTTTTCTTCACTGTCCCTTCTTTCTTCTTTTGGTATTCCAATGACACACATGTTATACCTTTTAAATTGTCTTGTAGTTCTTGGGTATTTTTTTTCTTTTTTCTTTTATCTTTGTTTCTCATTTTGGGAAGTGTCTATTGACATATTTTCACTATTTCTGATTTTTTTCCTTGACCTTGTCCTGTGTATTTTTTTTTTAATTTTAAAAAAGATTTATTTATTTATGCATACAAACTGGGGTGTAGGCCAGAAGTGTGGGGTGGTGAGAGGGTTCACCAGAGACAGAGTGGGGAGCAGAATAGGCAGATCAACTGAAGTACACTGCTGAGGGGAGCAGCAGGCAAGGCAGGAGAGGTCTGCTGTGCCATGTGGGAATCTCCCTGGCTGGGTATCAAACTCTTGCTGCAGTGGCTCTGGATAGCTTCACAGTGCTGCGCTTAACCTGTTGCGCCACCAGGGAGGCCCCTTGTCCTGTCTATTAATGAATTCCTGAAAGATATTCTTCATTTATGTTAGTGTTTTGGTTTTTTTTTTAATATATATTTTTATTGTTATTTATATCTTTTACATTTTGTATTCCCCTTGGGTAACCCACCACCAATTCACCCATGATCTATCTCCATGGTCCCTTGTGTCCTTTTCTACTCCATTTTGTGCCCTTATCCTCCCCTCCCCACCCCCAAGTGTCTCTCTCCTGTTTGGTCTCCCTAAACAAGCCAGAAAGAAAGAGAAAAATATCGAATGGTTTCACTTATAACAGTGTTTTTTTTTTTTTTTTAAGACTGATTTTTAATGAGAAGTTTTAGATTTATAGAAAAGTTAAGAGAATTTACAGAGATTCTCATGCCTCCTGGCCTCACATACATACCCAACCTGCCCTCCTAGCCAACCCCTCCCCACAACAGTGGTACATTTGCTACAATTGATGAACCCATTTTGTTATATCATAATAACATAATGTCTTTAGCTGAAATTAGGGTTCATTCTTAGTGTACATTCTGTGGGTTTGGACAATATATAATGGTATTTACCCATTTATTACCATATCATACAAACTATTTTCACTGCCCTGCAAATCTTTGGTGCTCCCCTTATTCACTTCCCTTCCCCACAATCCCTGGCAACCAGTGGTCTTATTCCATTTGCCATAAGTTCTGCCTTTTCCAGGATGTCATGTATTTGGAACCATATAGTATGTAGCCTTCTCAGATTGGCTTCTTTCACTTAGTAATATGCATTTAAGTTTCCTTTATATCTTTTTAAAAAACAACAACTTGATAGCTCATTTTTAGCATTATATAATATTCCATTGTCTAGATGAGCTGCAGTTAATCCACTTGTCTACTGGAGGATTTTTTTTTTATTGCTTCCAAGTTTTGGCAATTATGAAGTTACAATGTCCCTTATTTCTGGCATTCCCTTTTGATTATTTATTAGAATTTCTACATCTCTGCTTACATTGTATAATTGTTCATGCATGTTGTCTCCTTTTTATTTGTACATTAGAGTCCTTAAATACTAATCATATTTTAAATTCCCAATTGTATAATTTCAAGATTTTTGTGATATTTGAGTTTGATTCTAATGATTGCTTTGTCTTTTCAGATCATTTTTCCTTTACTTTTTATCATGCCTTGTAATTTTCTTGTTTTTGAAAGCAGAAAATGATGTGTCAGATAAAAGAAACGGAAGTAAATGGGCCTTCAGTGTGAGGTTTTACGCTAATATGGGTAAAGGTTAGACTGTCTTTAATGTTGCTATACCTCTAGGTGTCAAGTTTTAATTTCCTCCAGTATCTTTTTTTTTTTTTTTGGTTTTACTTGTCTTTGAGTTTACAAAAAAACTTCTTAAATACTGTCTGAGTCTTGCAGCTGTTTCAACTGCAATCCACTGTTATTATACTGTATTCCTATTGATGTGGTGGTAAGATGTTGGAGGGAGGAGAAGAATTTTACAATCCTATGATTAAATTTTGTATTCAGTGGACCTGTGTTATTTTTCTGTAACCGTCACACGTGTTTCTCAACCCTCCCCACTTTTAGGTGACAGAAGAATAGAGGGGGTTAAAATTGAATCATTTCCCTTCTCCCACATCAGACAAAACTCTGGTAAAGACTTTTCTCTTGATGAATAAGTTTATGTAAAGAAAATGCTCTGGGCATGATTTCAAATGTGGTTACAATTCCCTTCCTTCTGCCAGAAACATGGGACTTTTGTTTTGATTCTCTACCATGACAACTTTGTGGGGCCCCTAATGGTAAAATACACAAAAGTCATGAAGTCCCCTATGACTGAGACTCTGAAGAGTTTCTCATTCTCATTCCTTATGTTCTCATACAGAGTGTATAATGAATTCTACACTCCAGCTCTAGCAATTTATCAAAGTTACTATTTAAGAATTTCTATCAGCTATGGCTCTAGCATATTTTGCTCCAGGTAAGTTGATTTTGGCTGTGATTTTTGTTTTACCTGTCTCTAGATTTCAGGGTAGTGGTTTTGTCCTTTGTCTTTAATTCTATAATGGACCAGAGAAAAGTCATTGGTTTTCAGTCTATTCAGCATTTTTATTGTTGTTGTAGGAATGGGAATTCCAACTTTACATGTTGGAAATGTAAATGTAAATTTCTAATAGTTATAAATGAGCTGGGAAGCTCATACTCTTTATATGAGCTCCCCACCCTTGTGATAATTTTTCTGGGTATAAAATTCATGACTGCAACTATTTTCCCTCAGCACTTCAAAGTTACTAACTTACTGTCTTGCCATATATTGTCACTATAGGGATCAGTCCTTTGTAAGTTATATGTGTCTTTTTTTTCTGGTAATTTAAAGCTTTTACTTTTTTTTTCTTGATACTTTCCAGGCATTCCATAGCATGTCTCTTGGTGTAGAATTATCTTCATTTAACCTATCTTTGATAGAGTGAATTATATTTTATTTAATTCTGAGAATTCTTAGTTCTGATATTTTCAAATGTTTCACTTCTGTACTATCTCCACTCCCTTTTTTGAAGTTCCATTAGACTAATACCAGCTTCTCAAGCTATCCTTTATGTCTCTAAGTTGCTCTTTTACATTTTCAAATATATTTGTTCCTTGTTCTTGGCAAGCTCTCGCACATCATTTTCCACTATTTTTTCTTTGTCCTTATGCAGTTTAGAGATTATCTTATTATACTGTTTTTGTCTTTGAGAAAGATGTCCTTTTGAGTCAAAAATCTTCCTCCAGTCTTGGTGTGTCCTCTGAAGATATACATTCAAATCTGCGTTTAAAATTTTTTTGAGATATTTGAAGACCAGGATGACATCTTCCACTTTTCTCTTTTTCTTTAGGCTAAATAACACAATGAAAGGTCATTATGAATATAAATAGGCCACAGTAAACAATACATCTTGTAATACAATAAGAGAATGTTTGAAAAGCAGATCAATATCTAAATTTTAATCAATAATTCTGCAAGTGTCCATTGGGAACCTGGTTTAGGTGTTGGGCATGGAATGGGATTCTTGTATAAGGAAAGATCAGGGAATGAGTTTCTAGCTAATTGCCTTCCCGTTTTTTTGAGAGTAATTTATTTAAATAAAACCACATTATCTAAGAACCTTAACTGAAAGGTGACTATTGGCATCTAAAGGAGATTTCATATAAGTAGGTTGGAAATTCCCCTGGGTTATGTAAATTAATTCAATGTAACTCATCTGGGTTTCGTTCATTTATTAAACAATAATTTATTATATGTTCACTTGTGTTAATTACCTTTCCAAGTACAGAAACTCTACTGGGGATCAAGACATGGCTCCTACTTCCACATAGCTTATAGTCTAGTAGAAGGACACAGAGAAACAAAGAGGCATAAAATGCAATGTAACAAGTCCTATGAAGCTGATACCATGGGGA
Organism: Scalopus aquaticus; assembly: GCA_004024925.1. Taxonomy (NCBI): domain Eukaryota; kingdom Metazoa; phylum Chordata; class Mammalia; order Eulipotyphla; family Talpidae; genus Scalopus; species Scalopus aquaticus. The sequence goes on from PVIJ01007512.1 coordinate 33,454, forward strand.
AGGACATGAGCCAAGTTATCAGGATAAAGGATGCCTTCTCTGAAAAGAAGACATCTGGGTCTGAGATTTGAAGCCCAGGGATAGTCAAGCATTATGGGGTAATGTGAGATCGTATTTTCAACAGAAGAAATAGTGCATGTAAAAGCCTCGGTGAAGTCAAGATGACATTTAAAGAACTGGAAGAGATGGAGAAGATAAAATTCACCCAGGAGAGTTGAGACTGTAAAGGTACACAGGGGCTAGGTCCTATAAGGTGCTGTAAATAATGTGAAGATATTTAGACCCTTGGGAGCTACTGAAGAGGTATAAGCAAGGGAAGGACATGAATAGATTTCATTTTCTAAAATACTTTTTGGGCTACTGCAGGTGGTTGAAATGATGAAAACTTGCCAACAATTGAAGATAGGGGGTGGGGTTGAATCAGTGAGGGAGAAACGGGAATCAAGATTTTAGATTTCAGATTGGGTGGGGCCATTCAACAAGATCAGGAGCATAGAAGGAGGATCAGAATTTGATGAGGTGAAGAGCTCTGGGGCACCTAAGTAGAGATATGCAGAGAGAGATAGATTTATATGTTCGGAACTCAATAGAATAAACTGGGATGGAGATTTAGATTTGGAAATCATCTCTTTATATAGCTCTATAATCCTCAATATTGATGATGTTGGGTTATTTATCAGCACCTTTTTTGGGGAAAATCTTTGAAAATTACCACAGCACATCTCAGAGTTTGATATCTACTTCAGTATCGCTCAGGAGATGTTTGTTACTTCTCTCTCTCTCTCTCTCTCTCTCTCTCTCTCTCTCTCTCTCTCTCTCTCCTCCAATTCCCAATTTGTCCTGCAGAGTCACTTATCCTGATGGGTCCTCAGCTGTGGAGGTAGGTTTCCATAGCTTTCCCTTGTAGCTCTGCCTTTCCTGTGATAACTGGGCTAGCTTTGTCTTGAACCATTGTCCAAGTATAGCTCTCTCTAGTGATGACCTCTCTTTTCCCTTGTGTTCTGCCCTGCTCCTGACTTGAGAAGATGCCAGGGTTACCCTGATGGAGGAATATGAAAGACACATGGAGGAAAGCTATGTTGTTCCAGATTAAGTCATCCTAAACCATTCAGCCCCCAGGCCACTGCCAATTTTCAGTAAATGCACAAGCAAGCCCCACAAGATCAGTCAAGTCTGGCCTAGATTGTCAGATAGTCTCAGATCAAAGAAAGCCTGGATGACCTGGAGAGATTGAAACAATAAAAAATGGTTGTTTTAAACTACTGTTTTGGGATGCTTTGTTACACAACAAAAAGTAACTGATACAGAGATTATCGTTAAATGTAGCTTTGTTTGTTGTGCCTGTGGGCTTCTGGAAAGCTCTACAAAGTCTTTCCTACCTGCTATCATACTGATTCTGTTGGCATGATCAAGAGTCTACCTCTGTGTCCTTGTCTAGAGCTTCATATTTCTGCTGTGGCTAGAACTTTCCTAACACTGTGTTTAGCTAGGTACCAGACCCCTACTTAATTATTTTCAGTTCACCACCCCCTCCACTTGTTGATCTCCTTTTTAAGTGAATGAATCATTTGGACTCACTATACTTCACCTAAAGCATTTCTTATCCCATATGTCCACTGCTTCGCTTCTCTGGCCCATTGGACCTGCTCAGGTGTGGACACTGCCTGCAGTATGCACCTTCTCATCTTCCTTTAGTACTGCACTGATAACTGGAGAGAGAACTATCCCCTGAAGGATTTGCTCTCTGTGTTAGAGAGTAAGTGCCGCCATAACAAAGTCCAAAGACTGGGTAGTCTGCAACAAGATGAACTTTCTCACAATTCTGGAGTCTAGAAGCCTGAGATAAAGGTGTAGGCTTCTTCAGTGTGTAGATAGCCATCTTCCCTGTGTTCACAAGGCCTTGTCTCAATATGTGTCTGCGCCCAAATTTCCTCTTCCTATAAGGACTCCAATCGTATTGAATTTGAACCCAACCTAATGATCTCATTTTAACCTAGCCACCTCTTTAAAGGCCCCCATCAAAAAAATACAGTCTGATTTTGAAGAACAAGGGCTTGGGATGTCAACACATGAATTTAGAAGGGACACAGTTCAGCCCCAAATACCCCCAACTCCCTGTCATGATCAAAACTAGCTTTCTTTGCTTCTCTCTGGCCTATGGACTTGAAGTCCATGCTTACTGGGCCTCAGCCACGAGGACTGTGACAACTACACTTACATGTGTGTTGTTTCCCACAAAGTCTCTTGCTCTTTGCACTTTTTGAGGTGATAATGCCCAATTTTCTTCTCTGCACATTGTGCCTAATTGGCTGTCATATTTGTTAGCAATGGTAGTTTTGGTTAAAGTAGATGAAGGCTCAACTGATACTAATTACTTGGTGAATTGAAGAAGTGTAAGAGAATGATGTGAACTGTTAAGCCCATGCCCACAGAGGCACTTCCTGAGGGGGCCCCATCCTGGATACAGCAGCTGCTCTTCTCTCATTCAGCCTGTTGAAGGCCATGACCAGGGTGGGTGTGCCTGGAGTGGGTACCACCAGAGAAGCATCACTGGGGGAGCAGTGCCCATGTTAGTCCCCAGGAACCAGAGGTGTCCCTGATAAGAAGCAGCCAGCACCCACGAGGCAACATTGTGTTACAGAGAGGACTTCAAATGAGGCAGAACTACGTTTGACATGATTGACTGCTACTTGGGCAAGTCACTTTACTCTCTGGGCTGTTTCCTATCTGTAAAATGGGTAGAGTAACCCCTACCTCAGAGAACAGTTGTAAAGGCTGGTACTGTCAAGCACTGTGCTTGGTCCACATCAGGCCCATATGTGTGCTGATGAAAACACACAAAGCTGGGAAGCTTCCCCAAGCTGGGAAGGTGGGAAGGATCCATCTGGAACTTTTTAGGGATATTGGCATTTCATGGAGTAGTTGAATAACTTTAGTCTGAAAGCCTGTTCAGAATGTCCTCTCCTATCAAGCTCTTCTCTGCATGAATGTACCTGTGCAGACAGCCATAAGCGTGCGTGCGCGTGTGCGCACACACACATGCACACACATGATGCATATTAAAGAAGTACCATCCATAGGACACACACACGTGACTATACATAACACGTACATCCATGCATAAGGAGTCTGTACAACCCCAGGCAACCCCTCTATTACATACACACACGTGTCACATATATCATCACAATATGGTCTCCAACACATATCTAAATATTGGAGACCATTTTTGAGTTCTCCCCCTCAATGTATCTAAAATTAAACACCAAGAGGGAGAAAACCAAAGCCCCAAATAGGAAGCCATACATACAGATCACAATCACCACCCAGTGCTGCTGGTGGAGAGAAATGGATGTTGAGCATTGAATGTTAAAAATTGTATTGAATTAGATAAGAAAATCCCGTGTAGACTTTGTTAATGATTCATAATCAGCTAATAAGCTCATCTTGAGGAGAATAATGATCCGCGGACCTGTTGGCTCGTTTATCACTGTGTTTTACAACATTGGCAAAGAAACTAATTAAATCCCCGCATCATTACAGAGAATCCCTTTTAATAGAGATACAATGATGCACTAGAGGCTACAGATTACACTGCAAATTGTACCAAGAGATTTTGGACAGCGGGTTTTAATTAACATGTGAGCCAGAAGCAGCTCACTTAAATAATAACCAGCGCTGGAACCATCTGCAAGGGGGATCCAGGCAGCAGGGGCTGAGGCTCAGGAGGCTAGGAGAGCATCAGCCGGGGCCAGGACTGGGCAGTCAGAGTCAGGCTGTGAGAGAGAGGGGAGAAACTGAGGCTGGGGGCGAGTCCAGAAGAGGAGGGGAAGCATCAAGGGCAAGAATCAGACGAGGTAAAGAATCGAAGCTGTTGCTGGTGAAGTTGGAAACCAGAGTCTACCTGATGATGGTGGGAAAGTCAGAGGCATTCTTAGAAACCCCCATTTTCTACTTGGTGAAACAAAACCAAGAGAGACCCTCCCACGGATGAGTATGGCCATGGACACTGTCTGGTGTGGGTTTCATTTCTTGTCAGTCAGTTCTGCAATTTGCTAAGACCTACTATAAGGCAGATGGGGTAGGTGCCCAGAGAGGGCTCCCATGCTCTAGCTTCTGCTTGGAAATAGGGGACACCTTAGTTGGCATGGTCTGCAAGCTTTGGTGACTGGAGTCCAAGGCTTTCTCCCCATGATCCTCTCTGGGATGATGTTCAGAGAGAAACTTCAGCCATGAGACCAGCAGACAGACAGAAGGACAAGTGGGCAAGAGGCAAGTGAGGGAAGAAAGCAGGGAACTCTGCTTGGCCGTGAGTGCCAGGGGCAGCCTTGGAGCCAGTCCCCGGCAAATACAGGGCTCGAGCACTGCAAGGCAAGAGCTCACGTGGGAGAGGTCTAACCTGCTCTCCTGTGGAAGCTGTTCTGCTAAAGGAGCTGGGTTCTTGGGGGTTCACACAGTGGCCTGGTGTTAGCTGCAGCGGCTGGTCATTCATTTTCCTTGGCAGTCCCCAAGTCTGGTGCACTTTTCTGTTCCCTGCTCAGGAGCCGGCTTTCCTTCCCAGGCTGAGGCTCAACGCCAAGGTGGCCTGTGCCACAGGCGGCATCACTGCCTTCAAAGAGGCTTTTCTGACAGTTGTGGGGAAGATGAAGTGTCTGTGCAGGCAAGACGGGGAAAGAATTCTCCCCAAGTTCGTGTCCCTCTCTCTGAGAAAATAAGCTGACGGCTTCCCCCACTGAGGCTTGTATATTATTATTTTTTTAAGATCAGCAGCAAAATGATTCATACAACCTTGGAAACAGATTTCGTGTAAAGCCTCAAAGAACAATAGCTCATTGTGCATCGAGACTCCCACCTGATATTCTGCCAAAGGCGTGATGCGGGCTCCTTTGAGATGGAGCTGCACCCAGCAGTCATTTCCCAACCTGCAGTTCTCCTGGGGTTCCATGGCAACACCACGGAGCTCAGCCCAGCTTCCTCTAGCATCCGCAGGCCGCACTCATCCTGTGCTCAGGTCCTGGGACTGTCCCGGGCTGGGGGGCTGCTCCTATTTGGAGACGCTGCCAGCACGGGGGCAGCCTCCCAAGCCAAACTCCTCCCCACATACGTGTGCACACACACATGCCTATGCACACATGTGAACACCCCTGGCCCCTTTCCACCCCCGATGCCAGACCACTGGGGCCCCCTCCTCTCCATGCCCCCATCTAGGCCAGCAGTCATATGTGCCACCCCTTTCCCCTCTTGCCTTCCCCCGACTCGCACTTGGGTCTTCATCCCATGGCTGGAGTCCGAGGAGTCCGGTGCCATGTAGTTCGACCTCCTCACTATGGGTGAGGAGGGGGAAGGCCACAGCAGAGAAGGACATTTGTTGCCACTGTCCCAGAGGGCGCAGGACCGAGCATGGAGCGTGGTCCTCCCTTGCAGCTTGTGTCCTACTGTGCAAAGAAGTGGCCTCGTCCCCCTTTCAGCTGCCTCTTCTGGCAGCTGAAACCAATGTGCTGGCTGCTCACCTGGAGGCTGCCCGCCTTCCCACCCCTCCAGCAGGTCCTTGGGCTCCGGCCGGGAGCCTGCCACCTGTTGCCTGTTGCCTGTGGCTCTGGCGCTGTCAGAGCCTCCAGCTTCACTGACGCAGGAAGTCGGGCCCCAGGACTCCAGAGCTGGGAGGGGCTTTCAAGGTCAGCTGGCCCGACCCACTCATCCTGATGGAGACTGTGGTTCTGGGAGGTCAGGGTGGACAGATGGACTTGACCTGCAGCCTCACTCCTGGGGAGACCGGCAACGCTGGGTCCAGAAACAGGCTTTATCACAGTTTTAGACAAAAGCTGCTACTGGGTTGATCAACCAGGCGGGGAAGGTGGCTGCTACCTGAGCTGAACCCAAACCTCTGCAGTGGCAGGAGTTTCTCACGCCAGTTTTGCATTGCAGCATCTGAAGATCAGCCGCTCCCTCCTCCCTTCTAACAGGGCCCCTGGCAGAGTAGTAATTCCAGGCAGTCAGATCCCCACCTCGCCCTGGCAAGCTGGTGGCAGGGGCAGCGGGGCAGGGGCGTGGACTCTGCAGCCACCCAGCCCTGGTTTGAATCAGCTCTGACCTGAACTCAGCACCAGGACAGCCTCTGCCGCCGAGCTGGGCCGGAGCTAGGCTGGAGCTGGCTCAAGGCAGCTGCTGTTGTATTTTAGGAATTTTGTGAACCAGTCGTTGAACACAGCCATTAATAAAGATTAAGTTACATAAACTTATAATTAAATAAATCATGTTTAAAAGAAAGGCCGTAAACACTGAAAATGACGTCATTTTCTTCTCATTATTTTTGGGCTCCAGAGGCTTTTTACGTCTGCTCTGTCTGAATAGAGGAAGGACCCCTCAGTGGTGGGTCATTCTATGTCCCTTTTAATTCCAGGTTCTCGATGCCCTGTTAGTAGCTGGATACTGGTCACTCTGGGGGGTATGGCAATGTGGGGGAGGGGATAAACTGTGGGAATCCACAAACACTGCAAACCCGGGCAGCTGCTGCTTTTCTCCTCCTCCTCCTCTCCTTTTCCTTCTCCTCCTCTGGCATGCTGGCTGTTAAACATTTCCCTGCCTGCCTTTGACTGACCGTGACCCTCCCAACAGTCCTCTGAGACGGAGGCTCTTGTTTTACAGAGGAGTAAACTGAGGCTTGGAATAGGACATGAGCATCTATCTCCATGGGCTCCCGAGCCAGAAACTGAGCTCACCTGTGTCTCATGGCCACAATTAAATGCTTTTGAAAAAGGGGACGTGATGTTTCCATTTAGCAGGGTGGGGTGCTGCTGCAGGCCTCAGGCCTCCCGCTAGTGCTGTGGCGCCACTCCAGCTTCAGACCAGGTCCAGTTTCAGGTCGCTGCAGGTCTAAGAGTGGGGACCGAGAAAGATGGGGAAGAAGAAAGGCCCTGCTGGAAAGCGGATTCTTCCCCACCTCTCTGCAGGTGCTTGAGTAACCAGCTAGAGCCCGCATTTCTCATCTCTAGGCGGGGATAATACCACCTGGTTGGTTTGAGAATTAAATAAGTAATATCCCTAAAGTACTTGACATGGTGTTGCACACAGCATGAGTGAAATGTCTCCACATCCCTCCCTCTCTCCCTCTTCTATCTCCCTCCTAATCAAAATAATCAAAATCCTCTATTGTCACACAGGCCAACAGTAGCCTGGGCACACTGACATGGCACAGGCTGCTTCCCTCTAAAAGTGGTGTCTTTGTTTTCCGTGCCAGCCATGGCCACATCCTTTCCCGTGGCAGGGGCAACCTGGAGCTTCCTGCCATTTGATGGAATTCCTCATTGCTGCGGTGACTTCAGAAGGTTTCAGCGGGGATAGAAGGAAGAGAAACCACACGAAGCTGAAGTCTAGGAAGTACCCAAAGCACCCTGCCCTCCTGCAGTCCTGCCTGTGCTTCAGAGCGGCCTCGCGCCGCCTGGGGTCTCCCTGCCATCCTGAGGCCCCTCCACGGCCGGCCGAGAGCACCAAGCCTCGTGCACCCGTGGCTGCCCCTGGTGCCGCCATGCGAGGAGCTCGGCGTCAGGACGCACACCCACAATGGACTGAGGACGCCCTCGCATACACCGCCCCTCGGGTTCCCTTCGCGAGCCCGTCCGTGTCCGGCCCATGCCGGTCTCCTGTCCGTCCATCCAGGAGGCCCAGCTGTCCTTCCCGCGCTCCCATCTGGCCGCTCCTGAGCGCGCCCGCAGCCTCCAGCCCGCAGGCCCACCCGCCGCTCTGCCCCAGCTCCTCTCTGTCTCAAACCTCAAGCTTCTCGCCCTTTCTTCTGGATATTTCTTCTTAGATTATGAACAAACTGAACGTTTTCATCTAAAAACAAAACTTCTTCCCTCAACCCAAGGACACGTATCCTCACTGCCTCTTTCAAAGGAGCCAGATTCTTGGAAGGGTGCGCCTGTCTCCACTTCCGCGTCTCCCTCTCGCCGTCCTTCCTGCCACACTCTTCACTACCCCAGAAACCAGGCTCCCAAGGACTCCATGTTGTGTCACATTAATCTAACACTGTGCCCAGCCATTCCACGACGTCCCTCCGCTGATACCTGACACGTTCTCATCCCTGGAGCCCTCTCCAGCTCAGGCCTCACGTGCCCGGATCTCCTTCTCACTTTCCCACTGGTCCTCCCCTGCCTCTGTCCTTCCTGCCCCTTCAGTGTTGGTAACCCCCAGGGGGCGCCGCAGCTCCCTCCTGCACCTAGCTTCCCTCCCTGCGCACTCTCCCCCTCCCCCACTGCTGTGGCGGCCCCCACGCGTGTTCTGAGGCCTCAGCAGCCAGGGATTCTCTCCCGAGTCTCAGACCTGTAGACCCAGCCTCGCCAGCCGGCCCCTTGGTGACACTCAGCGGCCCAGGCTCAGTAGGTCTGAGCGCGTCATTTGCCCCACAGAGGACTCTCTGCTTCCTCTGCATTCTGCTCCAGCATCCCTCCAGCAGCCCCCCAGGAAACCCGGTGTCAGCCTACGTTCCTCTTTCTTTTCTCATCCAACACATCACCCCCTTCCATTGACTCTACCTCTCCAAAGCCCCTCAGATGTGGCTCCTTCTCTGCAACCCCACTGCAGCCCCCGCCGCCTCATTTGTCATTTAGCATGCTCTGGAAGCCTTTTGACTAGCCTCTCCGTGTCAAGTCTTCTCGTACCCTCATCCTTTCCTATTACAGCCTAATTAAAATGCAGATTGTAGCTGCATGAAATTCTTCAGGGGCGCTTGTGCGGCTCCCAGGGTATGCTCCAAACACCTTATCGTGGAACACAAGCCCCCTTGCTGCCACCTCTGCACACTCCTCCCCTCCTCTTTGCTCCTAACCCTTTCAGACTCAGGGTTTAATTGGGCTGGGAAAATTGCAGTGCCCTGGACACAGCCTGTTTGCCCTTCCCCTAGAATGTAAGCTCAATGCAGACAGATCAGGGTTCATTTGTTCCCTAAGCCCCCATTTCTAACAACCAAGCTTTGCATAGAGAACCACGAGGGAATGAATGAAGGGCTTCCTGTCTTTTCTTCTGTGAAGTCCTCTCCACTCACTTGCACTCAGATCAGATGTTCCTTCTCCAACAGGCTTCTCTGACCTCTCTGGGCTGGGTGGGTGGCCTGCTCTCTTCCCACAGCACTTGCTCTTGCAGCTACCACACTCCCATTGTATTATTTGCTTCTTTTTTTCAGAGTTGTATCTTGTTGGTTCAGAGAGCACCTCCCGCCCCGCCCTACCCGCCCCCAGCAAAGCTCTTGGCACCCAGCAGCACCTGCTCTATAAGTGCTTGTTGAGTGAATGAAAGACCCGATCCAAGTCTGCATTTCCTCCTGCCGACACTCCTCCCATTTCCTCAGTGACTGTACTCCTGGATCAGACTTCCTCCCCAATGCCCCCAACATGGTCCTTTGTGGCTACATCGTCCCTACAGGGACATTTCAGGCCCGAGGGTGTGTGTGAACCCTGACTCCGTGCAGCCAAGCATATCGCCATCCAAAGATTCATCTCCAGGCAACGACGACAGTTCCAGAGTCCTGGTCAGTGGTCGTGAGTCTCTCTGCTGTCTGCCTGAGCGGACCCAGTATAGGACCATGTCCTTGAAGAAGGAACCCCAAGATCCAGGCAAAGAGAGGGTCAAAGTGAGTCTGTTCCTGCCAGCGGGGATCTGGGAATCCTTTTCACACAGACTCAGCATGTTGGTCCAGAGACTGAGGTGGGAACCCTGTCGTACCTTGTGATTTGGGGGCACAAGGGAACCAAGAATTCACCCCAGAGAAGCCAGATGTAGCACTTAGCAAGGCCACACCAACTCTGACTCTTGTGCTGTGGGAAGGAAAAGGCTGTCTGTGAGAACAAGATGGGGTTGGGAAGAACTGAGCTTTGGAGAGGGACTTTGTGGTTAGTCACTGAGCCAGCCTGGATCAAGCCCAGAAACTCCGCTGACCCCCCAATTCCCATACCCTCTTTCATTTCTCCTGAACCTACTCTTCATCCTCAATAGGCTCTTCACTCACCTCCTATCTGGACTCTCCTCATCCATCTTCTTCCTCCAGACTCCTAACCTGGACCCCATGCTCAGCTTTTCCATCAACAGGCTCACAACCTGCCTTTGCCTGTCCACAGCTCCCTGTAGACCCTGAACTTTGGGGAAACCATTCTGCTGGTTATTCTTCCTGGGCAGAGCCAGACAGCCTTCTGATTGAGTGTCCTGGAGAGTATGAGTGGGATCCTCTCTGATACTTTTATACTGAGTGATCCCTGGTTAAGAATCCTTGGCAGGGGGTGCTATCTAGATCTCCACTGCCCTCAAGGCACTGAACTGAGATGAATATCATCTCCTGGTCTAGGAGAAGAGGGCAAGCCAGAGCTAAAGCTCCCACAACCCCTCCCCCCACACGCTTCTTTCCCACTTCAAAAATGCTGGTCATCTTTTTTTTTTAAAAAAAATATTTATTTATTTATACATATAAGAACTGGGGTGTAGCCAGAGGTGCAGGGGGTGAGATGATTCACCAGAGACAGAGAGGGGAGCAGAACAGGCAGATCTACTGAAATACACTGCTGAGGGGAGTAGCGGGTGAGACAGGAGAGGTCTGCTGCGCTATGTGGGTCAGCTCCCTGGCTGGGGATCGAACTCATGCCACAGTGGCTGGTGATAGTTTGATAGCATGAAGATTTAACCCCTGCACCACCAGGGAGGCCCAGTGCTGGTCATCTTTATTGCTCCTTCTCTCCTATTGGAGGTAGACTCTCTTATTCTGAAGCTTTACTCCACCAGTCACCTCTCCTTTCTTGCATTTCCAATCTTTCCCTTTCAGTTGACATCTTCTTAGAAGCATATAAACGTGCTCAGGTCCTCCTGACCCCCTTGAGTGACTGCTCTCTCTCTCTTTCCATCATTCAACTTGTCACTGCTGCCACTTCCTCACCACCCACTCCTTCCTTCATCCTTGTGCAATCTGGCTGCCGCCCCCACTTCTCTATGGAAACTGCTCTTCTAATTTCTTTAACTGCACCCTCATCACCAACTCGAATGTGTTCCTGGCCCACAGGAAGCACCAAGAAAGGCAAGGCCTCCCTCCCAGGATTGGCTGAGGCACCGGGGAAAGTAAAGATTGGTGAGTGAGCCCATTCAGAAGTAGATTCACTTGCAGACAGGTTGTTCTTCAAATAACTGCCCCCTGTGCCTTACGCCCCACGATCTCTGTGTGATCCCGCTGGGTCAGCAAAACAATGCACTGTCTCAGTGGCATCCTCCAACCCACCTATCCTACCAGCTGTTCTACAGGTTTAACCTCCCCTAGTTCCTTAGTATCTCATAATCTGCTCTTGTTATGGAATATTCTGCCAGCTGCTCCCATTCTTACCAACCTTCTCTAATGGAAGGTGTGCTTGATCAGCCTGGCTGACCCCTGCCCTTTTCATGAAGAACTGGTTAACAGTTGCTTTAATTACTACAAAGAAAGAGTTCTTCATCACCTGGCATACTGACTCCGACCAGAAACTTGGAACAGTGTGTGGAGCCAGCTGATATGGACCCTGGTGCAGAAATTTTATCTTCACAATGAGTTTTTATGCAATTGAAAGTTAAACTTCTTTAAAGGCATTCTGTAAATTTAGGAGCTCTTTGCCTCTATTCACCTACCTGTGAAATATTGCTGCATTTTTTTTACCTTTTTTGGGTGCATTTCATCTTCAGCAAGTAATTGATAAATGCTGCTTAAATGGATAAAACATGAATGAATGTATAAGTATTGCAATTATCAGGTTTTTCCTTGTAGGTTTATCATTAGCCAGTTCCCCCTTGCTAATGTGAAGGCTGTCTGGTTAATATTTACCTAAGCCAGGCCGATCTTTGGCGGTATCACGAATGATCTTAGGACATATCACATAGGTCTTTGATAATTAAAAAGTGTAACTACATCCAGGGGTGCGCTGTTTCCCAGCCAGTGCCTGGAGGGGTCACGGCTCTGTGGACCATACCTCGCAGGCAGGACCATGTCCTCCAGCCCTGCCCTCCAAGCCCAGGGGGTGAGCTGGGAGCCACGTCAGCAGAGCCCTCCGCCTGGACATTCTTCAACACTTCCTCCTGCCAAAGAGTATCACGGGGAAGTCCCAGCACTGGCGGGAGCGCTGGGCCGGTGCCCATCAGAGTGACCAGCCTCCTGTGGAATCCCGCTGCCTTCCTCCCATTGATTTGGCCGGGATCTTTATTGTCTGCTCAAATGTAATTAAAGAGTCCTCTGATGGTGCCAATTAAAGACTCGGAGGGACGGGAGCGGGTGCTCACGGCATCACATGGTGCGGCGCGGTGAAGCTGTAAACATCCATTAGCCATTACAGTTCTCATTAGTCCTTGAAAAACAACTCATTAGTGTCCATAGAACTGACAGGTAAATACAGCTAATGGGCTAAATCTATCAATAAATTCATTGTGTGCAAAATCAGGGTTTCTGTCATTGTGCTGCTTGCGGTGACTAATCAGAAGGTTAAATACTCCTCCTGCAAAAATATATATAAGTTGCAAAGCACTTAGCCTGATAGACTGTGAAAAAATGGCATGTGAGAAACTAATGAAGACATCAAAGGCTTTATTTATACGTAGGGTGGGTTCATTTCAAGTTCAGGTTGCTATGAACTGTCACAGCTGTTTAGCTGAGACTAAATTTTAGAAAGCATATTGATTTGTTTTAATTTAAACGGGGCAGTTTACAAAAGCTGCTTGAATCTGAAGTTATTCCAGAAATGATTGCTCAGTGCATGATGGTGGTGGTGGGGGATCTCAGCCTGCTTCTCTTGCCCCCCTATGGGGCATCTCTGGAGAAGCTATTCATCCTACCGCTGGGGTGGGGGATCCCAGCAGCCTAGGATGGCAGAGTTGGACATGCTCTTAGAGCTCATCTAGCCCATGGAGCAGAGGGGGAAACTGAGGTCCAGGGAAGCTGGCAATAGATCCAGGGTCATTGGATGTGCTGGTGGCAGAGTCCAGGTGGCAAGCCCTGTGTCCTCCTGTCTGATGTTGCCTCTTCTCTCCAGTGGATCGTTGATGCTCCCGGGCCAGGCCAGGCCCACTGAGGGCTGACTCCCTGGGTATTTGTTCTTCTTTCCCACCTTTGGCCTTCTCTATCCCAGCCTTGGCTACTTTAATTCACAGGTACCACAACTTCCTTTTCTCTGGATTCAGTTCAGCCTCTGCTCTTGGGCTTTTGTAATTTTGGGAGCAGAGCAGGCTCAGCTGTTTCCCCTTAGCCAAGAAATGTCTCTTTACAGCTGCCTGTTTTCCAGCCCTCTGCGAAAATGTTCTCTGCTTCACCATGTGAGATGGAAGGAAGGACATCCTGATCACGAAGGATGAAGCATTGAGAGAGCTTCTAAACTGGTCACAGAAGAGTTCAATCTGACCTTTGGGGCCTCATCCTGTAGGGCTTTTAAAATTTTGACTTGTCATCAGCGTAAAAACTGGGAGGCTGATATAAAAATTTGGCTTTCCAGTTTCTTCTAGGAAATCAGAAGATGTGGCCACATTGGACTTGATTTATGGCCTGGCTCTGGTCGCTGGAGCTCAGCAGTGTTTGCCCCTTTGGGTGGGGTTACGCTCTCCCAGCACCCCAGGGCTGCCCGGCCCAAGGCCTGTGCTAGAACAGAACAGCCCCTCCTCTGACTGACTGCACAGTGGCATGGCCCCAGGCCTGCCCCGCAGCGGGGTGACTCAAACGGCCTTGGTGATCCGTGTTATTAGCGTAGACCTAGCCCCCAGAGAGGAGCAGCAGGGTGACCGTCTCACCACAGGGCTGGGGAGAGCACGTCCTGCCATCTCAGCTGCCAGCATGCGCCACTGGCCCTGCCTCTCAGAGCGCTGGTGGAGACACCAACAAGGTGTCTCCGAGGTTCGTAGAAATGATACTTCCTGACCCATCTCCGATCTGCTTTTGGCCTCCTCCAGATGAGCCGTCACATGACCCCTCTTCAAAAAGCAAATCCAGCACGTGACTCCCCTGCCTAAGAGGCTTCCTTGTTCTCCCCTTGATTTTAGGATCAAGCCCAGAACCCTGACAATGCCCCCCCAGACTCTGCAGCTCTGGCCCTGCTTCCTCTCTCTCTTCCCTCTGCTCCAGCATCAGTGTGCTCTTCAGTTTCTCTAACCAGCTTCTGCCTCCAGGTAGTCAGCCTTAGCATCTGCTCTTCCTCCTGCCTGGAATGTTCTTCCCCAGATATTGGCACGTCCAACTGCTACATTGAAGCCTTCTCCCCTCAAAATTTCTAAGCTTGCTTGGGGCCTCTATCTTTCTGCTCCTTCTGCTTCAAATGTATTTTCTAGATATTTCCATTACTGGTTCCATCTCATCAGCTCAAATAGATCCTCAGAAAGGCCTCTGGCAAAAGTCCATCCTTCCGACCACTTTTCTTCATGCCATTGAGCATAGTCTGACTTGATGTTATTTATTTGTTGTCTCCTGGTGTCTTTTCCACCTTGTCTTTCTAGGTTATAAACTTGCTGAGCGCAAGATTGCTATTGTTCAGACACACCTTCAGTTCCTAGACAGGAGCTGCTCCAAGGGGCTGGCCATGGAGCTGCTCAATAAATAATTGTTTCGACTTATTGCGTCAAACAATGCAGGGGCTGGAATGGACTATGGGGGACATCTGAACAGATCTTCTGAGTTGTCAGAAGGACACAGAGACTCGAGGAGGTCAACCTCATTGGAAAATGAGCCGAGATGATGATAGGCAAGTCAGAGGAAGCACGAGAAGACACTCGACCTTACTAATAATCAGGGAGAGACAAATCAGAACATGAGACCACTTTCAACCACCAGGCTGGCAAAAGTTTCAAGCATTAGAGAGAATGTGGGAAAATGGAAAGCTTGAGACCAGCTGCCTTGGACAGCAGTTCAGCTATATCTAGGAAAGTTGAGAATGCACACACTCTGTCAACAAACGTGCTACTCTTGCAGAACCAGGTGTGTGCAATGATGGGTATACAGATGTCCATTTGCCCATCGGTGGTATATTATTATGTGTTCTATGCACTAGGGATGGAGCAGTAAACAAAAGGCTCAGTAGCCCCTTCCTTTGTTCAGCTTGCATTCTGCTGGGGGAGACACAATAGTCAATAAATGAACAAAAGAGGTGAGGGTGCATCAGATGGTGATAATTACAGTGGGGGAAGGGAAGAGGGAGGAGGATCTCCGGGAGGGGTTGCTGTTTTGCATTGGGCCAACTGTCAGGGAAGGCCTCTTGGATGAGACCTTGGGGCAGAGTGAAGCAAGGGGATTTGTCTGTGTGTAGGGAGTGGGAGGGGTTAGCCTGTGCAAAGGCCCTGAGGTGGGAGCAGGCATGATGAGTTTTAGGAGAAGCAAGTGGGTTAACTTGACTGGGACAGGGAGAGTGGGGACAAGGGGAGGATGGTTAGAAATGAAGCCCAAGGGCCAGCCAGTGCCTGACTCACATACTCTCATCAGCTACCATCAGAGGGTTTTGGCTTTTGCTCTGAGTGGGGTGGGAAGCCACTGGAGAGTTTTGAACAAAGAAAGGACAGGATCTCAAATTGTTTTATAATGATCACTGCAGCTGCTGTGACTGTGTTGAAAATAGACTGGGCAGAGGGTGAGGGGCGTGGACTGTGACAATAAATCAGGTGATGGGAGACGTGGCTTGGGCAAGGAGGTGGTAGTGGAGATGTATCCAGAATCAGTGCTAGCTGTGGACTGAAGGTCACAGGATTGGCTGAAGGACTGAATACAGAGTGTGAGGAAAAGATGAGACTCCAGGTTGAAAGGAACTGTCATTTATGAAGGTGGGGGGAAGTAATAGGATTTGGGGTGGTGTGTGTCTCTGTGGGCTTATTTCATTTAATAAGACTATTAAACATTCCTACGAAGGTGTCGAGAAGGCAACTGGACTTACCAGCTGTTGAGGGGACAGGTCAGGCAAGTGGTGGAAACCCGGGGTCCCCAAGTGTAGATAGGACTTGGGGCTGTGGGGTCAGATGAATGACCGGGGCATCAGCACGGGGCTTGGAGAGTCTAAGGAGTGAGTCCTGGGGCCTGGCGTTTGGAGGACAGGGAGAGCAGAAGAAACCAGAAGAGAACACAAGGAAGAAAGAGGACAAGGAAAAGGAAAGTGAAGAGTTTTTGAGGTAATGATTCAATACACCAAATTATGCACAATAATTATGGAGGCTGAGCGAGGCCTGAGAGGTGGATTTGGCCAGATGTGGGTCAATGGCCACCTTGCGAGGGTCCAGCTTTGGGGGACAGGAACCTGATGAAAGTGGGTTCAAGGGAGACTAGGAGGAAATGTGGAGGAGCTGAGTAAAAATACATTTTTGAGAAGTTTTGCTATCAAAGGAGTGGGGAAAAGGATGGTAGTGGAACAGGACGGAGGGGACAAAGAGATTTTTGTTAGCACCATTTTGTTTTTAAGGAGAGAAAAATTACAATGTGTTTGTTGGCTGGTGGGAACAACCCAGGAGAGAGGAAAAGATCCATTGGTGCAGGAGAGTGAAAGGATAATTACTGAATTATTTGTCACAGCAAAAAATTAGAAACAGCCTCAAATGTCCATCAAAAGAAGGATAAATAAAATATGTTATATGCAAAATGATGAGCTACTCTACAGCTGACTCATTGCCTGGAGGAAATTTCAACAGCAAGCAGGGGCCTCAGCGTACACTTGCTAAGGGAGTTTATGCCACGAATGCGTCCATTATAGACCATAACTCGGGGGACACAGGTTCCTCCTCTTACTGTCCCCTGACAGCTTCACATGTCCCAGGGAGAATATCGCTGCGTCTGGCCTGATTTTGGAAGATCTTCCTTTTGCTCACCTTGGTCAGAGAATCCTGCACGATGATGATGATACAAATAAGGTTAATTAATATAGCTATGAATTTATGGAGCATTTCATCAACTGTTTGCCCTCATGGAGCTTACATTCTAGGTGGATATTAAATAACCCAGTCTAACAACTATTAAATTCAGTTATGATGAATGCTATAAAGGAGACTCTCAAAGAGGGGCCTGGCCCAATCTACAAGGGTCAATAAATATTATTATGGCTGAAAGCAAAGGTGAGCTGAGGCAGCCAGGCAGTGGTGGGGAGAGAGGAGGGAGGGCGGGCGGGGAGGAGCGCTGTAAGCAAAAGGACGCACGTTCCCCCACTGATTCACTGAGCAATGGCTGTGTCCTCGTGACAAGGCACACATCCCTCCCTTGGAGCTGTTATTCTAGTGGAGGAAGACAGGGGAAGACATAAGTGACCTAAGATTTCAGGTAGGGATAAGTACTAGGAAGACAATAAATCAGGGCAATAGTGAGGGGAGAGGGATTGATTTGTATTTCAGATGGAGCTGTTAGAAAAGGTGTGTGTGGAGAGAGAGAGAGAGAGAGAGAGAGAGAGAGAGAGAGAGAGAGAGAGAGAGAGAGAGAGAGAGAGGATCCTCACCAAAGACCTTGCGATCTCACCTAAGTTCTACAAATGCCAGGAGAATGTCCCAGGCAAGGAAAGAGCAAACGCAAATGCTTGGCGGTGGGACTAAGCTTATCCTGTTCTAGAAACAGCAAGGCCTGTGTGGTTAGGCTGAGAACAGGGAAGTGTCAGGTGAGAGACAGGCAGGGGTCAGATCATGTAGGGCTTTCTCACAGAGTTTAAGCTGCTGTAATCCTGGGTCTTAGCTGGGTGCAGATTCAAAAGGCATATTTCTCACACAAGCCCAGGATGCCCAGGTCCTCTGTGAGGAGGGGGCCGGGGCTGCTCTGCTGAGCCTCAGCTGCAGAGCCTGAGTTTTCCTGCACTGCCCCCGCCCTGCAGTGCCAGCCATATATCTTACCTTATCACTCCCGTCCGTTTAGCATGAGCCATATACTCCACTCCAGAGGAGAACTCTCACTTAATTAATTTTAGATTTAAAGCAACAAGAAGTCCTTATATTAAAAACGGAGTGGGGGGGAGAACAGCTTGTTAATTAAAATGTCAGTTAGGGTGTTCCTGGCGAAAACTATGATTAGTGGGTGTTTCCTTTGGTTACAAGCCCTTGTGCTTTGATATTTCATGTGTGAATTTAAAGAACCTCACACATGTGCCCGGCACCCAGAGACAGGCTACATTTCATGGTGGTTTCCATGAGCCATTCTGGTCTGGGAACTCCAGCATACCCCAGGCCTTCTGGAACTACACTTAAGCAGGCCTCTTGACCTCTGACCTCTGACCTCTAGTTAGACGGGTCCTTTCTCTCTCTCGCACTCTCTCTCTCTCTCTCTCTCTCTCTCTCTCTCTCTCTCACACACACACACACACACACACACACACACACACACACACACACACACACGCCATTCCCACTGGCGGGCTCCCCTCTCTGTCTTTGGAAAGCTCCTCACCCTTCAGGGGTCAGAGTCACCTTTTTCAAAGCCTCACTAGATCTCCCAGTCAGAAATATTTTTCCTCTCTTGACACCATCACAAAACATTGCTTACCTCTTTGTCAGAAAAAAAAATTTATGTGCAAGGAAAAAGTGATTTATTATTTAGCCTATCCCACTGCTTTATAGGAAGGGCGGTCTCTGTCCTGGGGGTGGCACATTTGGGGAGGTTGGGCTGGGAAAACTGGGGACTGCCTAAGCCAAATTTCTCTGGTTGAGCAAAGGAAGAACTTAGGAAGACCTGGGACAGGGGCTGGGGAAGTTAGGGGGCTTCTCTGAGAGGATGAATAGGGGTATAGGATGGGGAAGATCTGTAGGGAGAAGAAGCAGAGATGGCTGAAGAAGAAGTTTGGGGGGCTATGTAGCGGAAACCAACGTGTAATGGGGTGATTGTTAAGTGTCATGGGTGGTGGGTTATGTAAGCCTGTCTTGACTGCCTGTGACATTTTGAGGATGACCTGTGGACTCACTAAGGCTTTGTGGAATTGGATTCAATACTTTCTGGTAGGCTATCAAGAACCTGGAAGGGCCTGAGATTCACCCTCCTTGTAAGCTAACAAGTAAGCCGCCACAGTGCCATGGATGCTGCAGAATCCAGGGGATTTAATGATTGGTCAATAGCAGTAGCTAGGGCCAGCATCCAGGTGGCCCCCACACTCCAGCTCCTGCAGGGTGACACAGCCAACCGGCATCTGCAGTAGTGACCTTACTAGAAAGGAACCCCTCATTCAGGATACCTAAGTCTTTTATAAGGAGCAGTAGCCTGTTTGAAATTTACCCTAGAGAGGGACTTATCTTTCTAATATAAGAGCACAAACTCTCCCTTCGCCCTGGAGACACTATCTCCAGCTTTCAAGACTGTTTGCTCTACAAACAAGCTATAAAGGATAGTCCCAAACAAAGGTACTCAGCACCTTGGCTGGCAAAATGTGCAGAAATGCAGGAGACCCGTGGGGAATTGTCTTGCTGATACCGATACCAGGCAAAAGGGGTTTCAAAATTGCCAAAGGCAGTGCCCAAATTCCTTACCGGTCACTGTCTTGGCTCTGCACCCACGCGCACATTTGCAAGACTACTCAGGTTTAGGGAACAACAACAACGTTGGGATTTATTTAACAAACAGGGAAAAGCAAAGAATTACTGAAGTCAACATATGGCCATTTACCTTACTTAAAGCAATGTCCAGTCCTTTAAGTCCCAGAAAAGTAACAAAGGTGGCGTCTTCCTGCCACTGCTGATGTGGAGCTCCTCTGCCAAACAATAGGCCACGTTTCCAAAATGGCATCTTCCTTCTTCTGCAGATGTGCAACAATCAGACTGTAGGCCAGGTTCCAACTCACGAGGACGATGCAGAACACAACTGGAGATGCTCCCGGAACTGCCATGGTGCCCCAGCACAGCACCAGGCCAAAAACACTGCAAACAGCAACTACAGCAGCCAAATGGCCCAACAGACTGCACTCACGCATTTTAGGAAGGTGCCCACTCTGGACCTTTGCCTTCTTCCTTCAGCTGTAGTAAAAACAAAACTGGGAGCAGTTTTCTTCACTCAGCTACTTGCAAAGCCTCCAAAGTCGCTGGTCCCAAAGTCACTAAAGATTCCAAAAAATGCTCAATCCAAAACTCTCTATCCTGGCAGCTCAAAAACTTCTGGCATCTGATTTCCAAACTTTCAATCTTGGTGGCTACATTTTTCTGCCGCTGATTCCTCTATTCCTATATCATGACGACTGCCTTCCCCTTCTCCTTCAGTCCCTTTTATTTCTCATCAGACTCTCCACCCCAAACTGCAAACTTAGCATTTTCCCTGGGGCTACTCATTCTCATCAGCAAACCCCCTCCAGGGGGCACCACCTTTACTGGACTTTGGACTCAGCCCCATCACATTGCAAGAGCAAATGAGGTGCGGATCCCTGCTTCAAGGCAGGGAGAGGATGAGATGCTTATGATCCCCGGTGACAGCTAGGGTATGAGATTTTATAGTATGCCTTTGAAAAGAATTAGTTTATTATATTCTATATCAGTTAGCTTTGCTGCATAACAAACCACCCAGAACCTGATGCTTAAAATAAAAATAATGTATGATTGTTCGTGAGGCTGCTGGTTTGGCCTGGCTTGGGCTGATCTTGGCTGTGCTTCCTTCCATCTTGGTGCCAGCGGGGACACAGCGTGGACTTGGCTCTGCTCCCTGGGGCCTTCCTGGCCCAGCAAGCTTCCAAGAGAATGCGCATCAGTCCCAGGCCCCTTGAGACCCAGCCTTGGGACTGTCACCTCTACTGGCCAAGACAATCACAAGACAGCCTGGATTCAAGGCTGGGGAAATGGACTATGAGCGGCCCTCCAGAGTCACTTTGCGAAGGCAAAGTGGAGGGAGAGGAATAATCGGGGCTATTTCAATGATCTACCCCACTTTTCTTCCCTACTGAACTCTGAGCTCCTGCATGATGAGGATTATGTCCATTCACGTGTAGACACACGTGATTGGCCTGGGCTCGGCGTACCGAAGGCATCAGTAGTGTCTATCAAGTGAATGAGTGATACACAGTAGGATGAGTGAAAGATGCACATTAAGGAGTTCTCGCTGTGAACCTGATGGTGCATTGGAGTGATTCACAGGAGGATGCCCTGGCACCTGCCCCTGCTCAAGGGTGTGCCTGGTTCTCGCCATGTCTTCCCACCCTCTGCTGTGCCATTGTTGGGGCCACCTCCCAACCTGCCCCGCGGCTCCGCCTCAGGCTCCCGTGACTGCTCTGCTTGGATTCAGTCCTCTCCTGCCCGTCCTCTACATCCTCTCCAGAGAGTGTTCTAAGGCACACACCTGGTCGTCTAAAATCCCCCCGCCATTTCAATCTCCACTGACTCCCCAAGACCTAGAAGACAGGGCTCGGCTGTTTAGAACGGCACGCAAGGCCCTTCAGCTTTTGGACCCTGCAGTTCCCTGCCACGTTCTGCGTTCCTGCTACCCCAGATCATGAATCATCTAGAATGTGGAGCCAACAGTTCATGGACTCTGGTTCCAGCCATATTCTCTGCCTGTTGGGCCTTGCCTGTGTCCCCCCACTCCCCACTAACTTTCATGAGTGTCATCAAGGCCTTTCAGGGAGGGCCAGCACCTAAACTTTACTCAGCCCATCCCAAGGCACTTTTTTCGATCCACAAATGCTGGTGGTGGTGGGGAGAGGGGAGAGAAAAGGAGAAGTAGGAAGGTCAGTGGAGGGGTTGTGAGCAAAGAGGAAGGGGGAGAGAGACACACGGACAGAGAGTGGCCCAGGCAGAGTCATCTAATGCATCTGCTTCTGCTCTGGGGCTCCTCTCCCAGCAGCCCTTTCTGGAACAGGTGCTGGCCAGTGGGCTTCCTACCCTCAGGCATCCCCTCGGAAGTGGACCCTCAGTTTCAGCTCCTAGCACAAAGGACTTCGCCTGGCACTGCTAGGGGTGAAGGATGGAACTCTCCCATTGTCTTGGGATTTCATCATCTTAGTCTCTGTTACTAGCTTTATTTAATTTGTCACTTAATTATTGTTTACTGAGTATGCTTGTAGCTAACATGCATATATTTACTGTGTACTTTGTCTGATTTTAGAAGATTTTTCCCCCTTTTCCTTTCTTTAGATCCATGTTGTTTATTCTAATAATGAATTATCAGGTAAAAAAAATGAATACAGAGAAAAATGAAAGTATCTGGATATCTCATCCTTCAGAGATAACCACTGTTGACAGCTGGATGCACATCTTTTCATATTTTTTAAATCATGTTTATATAAATATATATGGATGTGACCCATATATACCTAAGAAGCCTTTAGGGCCAGCCTCTGCTCAACAGTGCATCCAAAATAACCCAAATTCGACTCCAGAAGCTTGAAGAATAATGTGAATCTTTAGTGTTGGTTTCCTTAAAAAGGTGGTGCAGGGACTTTTCACAGCTTTGAAAGAGTCAGCTTTAGACATCGCTCCTTCTCCCCCAAGTGTCTCATTCATAGCAGCTGCTAAAAATTTCTTCTCACTTCCTCCCACTCATCCCTTCTTTCTTTGGGCTGTGCCCTGCTGAACTCTAGTGACATGGGGCTCTCACCCCCAAGTATAACTCCCAGAAAGTGCTGTTCTTTTGTGACTGCTGCTCTGGTAAGAGTCAGCTCTCCTGGAATTTTTAAGAAAAAATTTGTGACATCTCTTTATCAGCATAAATAGGATCATGCTACACACATTGTTCAGTTAACTACTTTTTTTTTTTCACACCCTGCTAGCTCATGGATACATTTCCATGCCTATGCATTCAAATCTGCCATTTCCTTTTAAAGTCTGGGGTGGAGCTCCTCTTGAGTGGCTGGTCCCTAACTTATTTAGCCAGTCCCTTGTTACTGTACATTCTAGTGGCATCCAATGTTTTTACAGATACAAACAATGGTGTGATGATGAACATCTCTATTACTTTGAACTTCTACGCCTTTTTTCCTTTTCTATATGCCCTCAGTTTTGCTGTTCTAGAAAAATGCTTGACAGAACTATAGTTCTTGTGTATTTTGTGCCCACAATCCTTCTGGTTCCTTTGGGAAACTGTCCCCTGATGGAAGAGGGTTGAGAGTGCCCCCTCCAAGGGCCGGGATGGTGGCAGCAGTCACATGGCCAAGGTGGCCAACCAGAGCACCTTTGTCAGCAGGAGTCTAGTGAGCCCATCAGTTTCCACGACCATCTCCTCCGTCCCTGCCCTAGCCCTAGGCTCATCACACCTGGCCAGGCCACTGTCACAGCCTTCTAGCCGCTGTCCCAAAGCCATGGTTGTGCAGCTCTCATCCACCCTCCGTGGCTGCTTATCACACCTGATTCTGCATTCCTGTGCTTCAGTCATCGGTGGTGACTCCCTGATTCCTGTCAATAACATCCCACTTTTTCTGTCTGCCATCTAAAGTCTGCAAGAACCTGGGAAGGGCTTGCCAGGGCTTGGCTTACTCTCATGTAATTGCAATAGTGGTGTCTGCAGCTGGAGCAGCAGAGGGCTGGAGCATCTGGAGGCTGGCTGGGCATCCCTTTCTATGTTTATGTAATCTGAGGGCCTCATCATGCAATCCTTGAGGCAGGCTTACTTGGGCTTCCTTACAACATGGCAGCCTCAGGACAACTGCACAATGCTGATGACACTCAGGGCTCCAGGGCAAATGTTTTGCTGCACAAGGTAGAAACAGTGTCATTGTTCATGACTGGCCTCAAAAGTCATCTAACTTCCCTTCTGCTATTGCTTGCAAGTGAGTTGATTACAAGCCTTCCCAGATTCAAGGTGAGGGGATTTAGACTCTAACTCGTCATGGGAGTATGACAAGGTTTTGGAAGGATATATGGGACCAGAGATATTATTGTGGCTCCATCTTTGAGGAATAAAATATGTCTTACTGTCACGGTACCCTATAAGACTTACAGTACCTGAAAATGACTTAATTACATATATCTGTCTCTTTATTAGCTATCGTTTCATTCCCACTAGAAAATAAGATCCATGGTGGGAGAAGCCTTTTCTATCTGGTTCATGTCTGTATTCCTAGCATTGGTTATCATTGCAGACACATTAAATTTCACTGGTGCTATGAATGAACTGCCACATGGCATACTAGAAACCTGAGAGGCTCTGTTTTTTTTGAGCAGCTCCGTTTTTTGAGCAGTTATTCAAAAAAAGCATCATTAGAAATGCTAAAATATCTTTTCAGGATTGCTTTGTGGACCGGGGTTCCTGGGCTTCATTAGTCTGAGTGTACTAGGCCCCAGGCTCCATTGTGGCTCAGCAGCCTCCGTGGTCTCTGGCACCAGGGCACACATAGCAAGAATTCCTCCCTTCCTTGGAGGCACCCAAGGAGTTGGCTTCTCCAAGTATCTGCCTCCAGCTTTGCCTTGGTTTATAGACATTTTCTGTCAGAGAAAGACACAAATCATTTCCTTAAAAATCCTGATTTGGGGAGAAATGCCCTGTACTCTGGGTTCCTAAACCTTCTGGGAACTAATTCTTGCTGGTCTTTTGGGTCTAAAAGAAAATTTTATTGAAGCTTTTTGATACAGGCCAACCATAAGCCCTACCCTGTGTTCATCTAACAAGTACTTATTGATGGATGTATTAGTAGTCAGAGAACTAGAACCAATAGGTTGTGCTTGTGTGTGTGTGTGTGTGTGTGTGAGAGAGAGAGAGAGAGAGAGAGAGAGAGAGAGAGAGAGAGAGAGAGAGAGAGAGTGAGAGAGAGACAGAAAGAGAGAGCACAAGAGCGAGAGAAGGGGGGAGGGAGAAAGAGAAAGAGATAGAGATTTATTTTAAGGGATTGACTCACATGATCATAAAGATTTGATTGTCCAAAACCTGCAGGCTAAGCTGGCCGTTGAAGGGAGTGGAAAGCAGAGTTGTTGGAGTCCTAAGTCCTTTTGCTGGCAGAATTTCTTCTTACTTGGCAGAAGTCAGTCTTCCATTTCTTAAGACCTTACACTGGTTGGAAGCAGTCCACTTATATTATGGAGGGTGATCTGCTATAAGCGAAATCCACAGATTTAGATGTGAATCTCACCTCAAAAGATACTTTCACAGCAGTATCCAGAATGTTTGACCAAATATCTGGGCACTGCGGCCCAGCCAAATTTACATGTAAAATTAACCACCCAATGGGCCAAAGCAGAGGGGAGAATTGTAAAAGAAAGACCCAGCCCTTTTTAAATTCATGTTTGAACAAGGAGGAAAATAACTCCTGTAATGGTCCTTAAATGTACATTCTAGTGCATAAAAATGCAGATTTCAGAACCGTGACCTGAGGAAGTCCAGTTCCAGGGCAGCTGGTCAGGAACTCCCTTGCCCCGACCTGACCTCTCCTGGACGATGATGAAGCAGGGGCAGGAGAGGAGCTTGCAGTTCATTCTGAGGGTGGCCGTAGTTGGCCTCCAAATGTCAGCGGTGTAAAGAGGAGTGGTGTCACCCTGGTCACGCTCAGTCGGCTCGGCCCACGGGCACTGGCCCTGGGAGTGGGCCCAGTACGGACTTGTCCCTGCAGCCTCGAATTAGTATCTGACATAGCAGAACCATGGGTCTGGCGTGATGCTTGCTCTAGATCACCAGCCTCCCGAACAGGGGGCAGACGCTAACCTGAGGAGGCCGAGGGCCCTGGAGGAGGAGTGGCTACCTGGAAACGGAGGTAGGATTTGATCTCAAAGGGCTGTGCACTTTCCCGGGGAGAATCACCTGGCTCTCCAGTGGAGTCCTCCAACTATTCACAACGCAGAGACGCATGACGTCTTAAATCCCCAACCCTCATCGATCTTGCTTTTTAGTTGCTTCTCCAAAGGGCTCAGAAATCCTATGACCCAGTGGTGTCAAGCTGAACCAAATGCTGCTTCATCTTTGTAGGGAGATGCTCAGGTCTGCTCTGTTTTTGAGGAAGATAATTGGCCAGCGGACCCCAGCATTCTCTTTTCTGCTGAGCTCCGCCACTCAGACCCACATTCATTATGTGGGGGCTTAGACTCGGAGGCCCCGGGAGAGCGGCACGGCCGACTCCACTCCAGATGCACACGGTCCCCCTGGTCGTGCCCTCTATTAGAGCAGGGCTGGGCAGACCCCTCGGCCTTTCTCCAGGAATTTGAAGGGATCAGGATGAAGGCTGAAGCTTAGATTTTTGAGCAGAGGTAATTTCAGAAGGTGGAATCATAGCTTAAGGAACCCTCTGGAGAATTTTCCTGATGCAAAGCTAACAAGACATTGTGATAATTTCTCTGGAGCTGGCCTCATTCCAAGTTGGATTTTAAACGCAGATTATAAAGCAAACACCATCCCCCACAAGTATTAAAGGAGGGGAAAATAACAGAACGGGGGCTGCAAAAATGGTCTCTATTGTGGGACCAAAAGCCGTCAATCATGCTGGCTGACAGGCGTCAGAGATTGACAGACAGGCCCTCGCTCCTGACTTCAGTTATCAAGGGGAATGGGAAAAGTGTCTGCAAGAACATGTTAAATTGCCAAAGTCATTACCAGTCACCAATTACCAAAGAAAAGATAACAAGGTGTATTTTAGAAAAATCGATGCAACAACATGCATTTCAATACAGCGAGTTTTTTAGAACTTTTGAAAACAAAACGAACTATTTAGGGAATACACAATGGTTTTCAGTGAATACCAAACACTGGGCTTTGTAAAGTCATCAATATTCACTTTAGAGTTGTCTCCGCTTACGGGGAGCAAAGATCAAGCAGTAAACTAATATGCTTCATTTTTTTTCTCTCTAGTTCCATGCAAAGGGCAAAAGGATGGCAGGAAGGCCAGGTGGCTCTCCTGTTAACACTTCCCAAGAAAGACTGGCCATCGGGGTCCCTCAGGGGTCCTGGGCACGGGTGGCGCTCAGCGAAGCAGGCAGCCTTGTGCTGAGATGTGGGCAGCTGCCCCGATTGCTCCTTCCACAGGACCCAGCAGAGCCGCCTGGTAACTTGCTCAGAGAGCGCTGCCTCCCGCTGGACCCTGGGGGTGAGGAGACGATGGACACAGCTCCTGCCCTATTGGTCACAGAGTCTGGGGAGGAGTGGGGGTGGGCACACGACCCCGATGAACTACAGGACAAAGCAGACTAGTGAGAATTACCAAACAGCAATGAGAATGAAGTCAGCCAGAGAGCAGGAAAGGGTGAGGCTGCCACAGCCTGGGGGACTCAGAGAAGGTCAGAGAGGAGGGCGTCCCTGAGCTGATTCTTGGAGGATGAGGGCTTCTTTAAGTGGAGATACAAGTGCCTAGAAGGAGAAGAGGCAGCAAGGTCGAGAGGAAAGCCTCCAAACAGTGATATAATGGGAGGGCAGGGGCAAGAAGGACTGCTGTAAGCCTTAAATGGCAGATTGAGCGTTGGGCAATTTGTAGGCCTGGGGAGCCATTGCAGGTGCTTGAGCTGGGGAGTTGAATGACCAGAGTTGTGCATTAGAGAGACAGCTCTGTAGCAATGCAGTGAGTGGACAAGAGGATGGCACGTTAGAGGGTTGTTGGAGTATATATGATGAGAGGGGTTGAAGTCCTGGGCAAGGAGGAGATAGTCAGGGAAGACCCAGGGCATTGCCATTTGCACACACAAGCCTGAGAGACCTGTCTGGCCTGCCCATGTGCTGTGTCCACGTGCTGCTTCTCTCCATCTGTTGTTAGAACATTTTCCCCTTCTCTGAGTGCTGTGGTCCTCTGTTGAGTGGCCTGTCATGTCTGAGTTGCCTGCAGATGCCATGATAGCCCCAGTTAGAAGTTCTGCAAGGACGGAACCCTGGCAGGCCCATCTCTGCGGCTCTTCCAGCACATAGTGCACGTACCCTCATTGCCAATGGAGGGGAAAAAAGCAAAATAGCAAAACCCTGAGCCCAGCGCAGGGGCAACATTTCAAGGTCATGTTCATGAAGGACCAGGGCTGTTGCAAATACCCCCAAGTGACCACTGACTTCCAGCTTGGATCCAACTTACCAAAAGGATCTTAGGTATCTGTTAAAATACGACGACTAGACCCTTCTTGACCCTAGAGTGTGAGCAGGTCCTAGAGGCAGCAGATTGAGTGCCCAGGTAAAGAGAGATTTGCTGCATCTCAGAAATAGGAAGCAACAGGCGAGAAGCACTTATTTGCAGTCGGCATTGGAAGAGAGCAAACCCCTTTCCATGTGGCTGGTTGGTGGCATGACCATACCATTAGTTGTACACATCAGGGGCACTTTTAGGGTGAAAGAGCACTATTTTTCGTACTAGGTGACAGCAGGCTTAAGCTGGAATTGTCCCTGGAAGAATAGAAAGCGTGGGCAGCAGTGATGGGCACGGTTGCCAGCGCATTTCCTCTTTCCCACCGCCATGAGTCTCTAAACTTTTGCCCCTTGATAAGAGGGGTGTTCAGGGCATGACTCCTAGGCAGGCAAAAGTATGCATATAAATTTTGACTATCCCAAAACTTAACAAGTAACAGCCCGCTATTGACCAGAAGCCTTACTGATCATATAAACAGTCCATGAACGCTTATTTTGGATGTTATTTGTATTAGCTATAGTACTTCTGCAATAAGCTAAACTAGAAAAAAGTGTTATCAAGAAAATAATAAGGACGAGAAAATGCACATACAGCACTGGACTGTACTTACCGGGACCATAAGCTTACGTTGTCAGATGAATCATCGTCTGTCAGTACCTACATCAAACTTGTCTTATAGGATACAAAACACTCAGATGCTAAATACACTGCTACGTCCAAGCTATTTATTGAAAAGAAATCCATGTATAAGCAAAACTGTGCAGTTCAAATTCATGTTGTTCAAATGTCCCCTGCAGCGCTTGGAACTTCCTTTCTTGGCCTCTCCCAGCCTCCCCTCCCCTCCCCCAGCCCCAGGACTTACCTGCATCTGGGTGATTTGCACTGAGGACTGAGTGCAGCTCAGCCCCTTCCAGATCCTCTTTTGAAGCATCTGTGCTTGGGACCTGGGTATTACCTCCTTCCTGTGGTCAACTCAAAGATAGGTCTGCCCTTGAAGTATATTTCCAGTGTTTATGCTCCAGCTTGCAGGCAGTGGGATTTCTACATGGCCAAAACCATGATACAAGTCCGATAACAAATATCCTATTGGTTCTATTTCACTGGAGATTTCTAGTATTACATATAATACAAAGGCTAAAGAATTTTTTGTGTTCTGTTTTATAGTTTATAGTTCTATGCTATATGTTTTTTGTATGGTGTGAGCTAGGGTCAGATTTGTTTTTTTCTCCATTGAGGATTTCTAGTTGTTTCATCATCATTGGTGAAATAATTATCTTTTCCCCCATTGAATCACCTTGGCATCTTTGTCAAAAATCAACGGAAAATACATTTATGGTCTTGACTTTATTCTGTTTCGTTGCCTTATCTCTCCATCTGGATGTGACACCATGCTGTCCTGATTACTGTAGCTCTATCATACATCTTGAAATCAGGCAGTGTAAGTTCTCCAACTTTGGATCACCACACTATATATCATTTGTGATTATTGGAAATAAATGCACTTGAATTAAATGTATAATAAATTGTACACATTATCCTTTCCTAGTGTGGGTTGTTGGATCGATATGTTTGTGGTCTTCTGAGACTCCTGAGTTGAAGTGCCCATTTGGGTTTTGCAATAAATAAAGACTGGGATTGGAGAACTCCGTGCTATAGCAGAAATGATACTGGCTTTAAACTAGAGAACCAGCTTCACTTACAGGGTGTTCTTTTTAACAAGGTGGGTTTCTGCCTGGGTTTGCTCCTCTCACACTAGCTCATGTGTGAGGTCAACACACTCGTCTGGTTTCTCCAGCCATGATGTGGCAGAAAGAGTTCTGACTGCTGAGCACCCCTCCCTGGAACTCACTGCTTGGGATTTTTGCAAATGGCTTGGAAAGACAGAATCAAACTTCTCAGTGGAATAATCTCTTTTTTACGGATTCATAGAGCACCAGAGCTTCCAGGTCATTTAATTTTCACTTAGACCAGGGTCAGGTAACCAACAGCCCCTGTGCTAAATTTGGTCCCTGCCAGTTTCTCGGAGTTGTGACTTCTTGACAGAGACCACTTAGCCCACCAAGCCTAAAACATTATATGGCCCTTCACAGAGAAAAAGAAAAGCAAGCTGGTCCTTGGCCTATACCAATGTTTCTACTATGCAGATGCAGTTAACTGAGGCTTAATTTGCTTAAGCTTTGACAATGTCTTGGAAACAGATTCCAGACCTGAGAGACTGGTGCTCCTGCCCTGCATGATCCTTCCCCCAGGTAGGATGTGCTGAAGTTCCCCTGGCATGTGGGTGGGAAGAGATCAGGGCCTCAGAAGTCAGGTTCAGGCAGATCTTAGCTTCTTGCATCCCTGGCTCCTGGAGAGGCTCAAGCTGATGCTGGAGATCTTCTCAGTGAGTGTTCCTGACAAAGAAATGAGTGAATAATGGGTAGTAAACCACGTGGTCAAGGTATTTGAGGCTCCTAAGTGGACATAGTGCTACCGATGCCTGGATAACACTGGAAGCCCCAGGCTGGGCAGCAAGAAGAATCCCAGAGACCAGAGCCCCACATTCAAACATCTGGCCTGAGGTCAACACAGGCCTCATCCCCCAACTGGCCACCTCCTAGGAGGCTGCAGGAAAACGGGAGGGTTTGCAGGCAGCTGAGCTGGTGAAGCCCACCGTGACTCTCAGAGAGGTGGAGAGGGACCGTGGGGCCTTTAATGATGACTAATTTGCAGCTTATTAATGCAGCGGTAATTAAGAATATTCATTTTATTAAAAGCCGTTTATTGTAATAGTGCATGCAAATCTGGAGACTGGCATTGTGCTCACGTACCAATCGACACAGGTCTATTGTGGCTCTGCGGATGGCAGGTCGCTGCGTCACTAATTGTTAAGAGTTTAGGGTCTAATTTTAAACCCTTTTAATTCCATTTGAAATAATTGCCCTAATGAAATTCAAAGTACTCAGAGGCAGCCATGGAAAAGGTGGCTGATGCCCCCCTCCTGCCCCCAGGGAGCCGCTCTGAGAGCTGTGGCAGAAGCTGTGCTTGTCCTGGGCAATGATGGCTGTGCTCTCTCCCTCGAAGAGGATGCGGTGCCCCAGGGAAGGCAGTGAAGTCCCCCACACACTCCTCCCTCCCCCCCATGACCCCTGCCACGGTGGATGCTGACTGTCCCCACCGAGGGTGGCAGGCTCCTGGGTGGAGAGGGACTGGAAGGGGAGGCCACAAGTCATTTCTGTGAGCCCCCCAGGGCAGGATCTGCAGAGAGCAGGGGTGAGCCCTCACCCAGAGACAATTCCTTAGCTCCATGACCTCCACTCAGAGGGACATGTCGCCCAACCTGGGAACAATCTTGAATACGACAAGAATCTCACTGAGGCTCTTCTGAAGACTCCTTGCTTGCCAGGCTCTACCAAACACTCAGAATGTCGTATCAGATCCTCACGGCCACCTCATGAGGTGTGTTGCATCACTTTCTCCATTTTATCGATGAGGCAACTGAGCTTGGGAGAAGATTCATATCTTTTCAAAAGGCAAACAGGTTAGTGACAGAGCCAGACTTGAAATGAAGCTTTTCCTCCGTCTTCTCCAAGGTTGTCTGTCCAGTTTATATCCTGCAGAGGTGGGTCTGGAAGTGGCACTGAATAACTCAAGTACAATACTTGTTGCTCTTCAACAGTGGCAGATCAGAGGAAGAGATAGCAGAGAAAGGGAACAGCATGAGCAAAGGCTCAGAAGCTTGAGAGTCTGTGCCATCTGGTGGACAGACACTAAGATGTCTCGTATGATGCCTCCCTTCTGGTAGTCAAGCTCTGAGTGTGGTTAAGACCTGGCTTGTTTATAACCAGCGATTACAACAGAGGTGATGGAGTCTCCACCTGTCATTACATCACATTTATAAGACTCTAAGTTGCTAGCCATTTTTCTCTCTTCTGCTAGGTTTGAAGAAGTAAGCACCTATGCTGGGAACTACCTGTGGAGAGACCCCCATGGCAAAAAAGCTACAGGCATCTTGTTGGAGCAGAGGCTTCAGCCCTTCAGTTCCTAGGAACTGAGATCTGTCGACATCTGTAGCGAGCCTCAAAGTGAACCTTTCCCCCGACGAACATCAAGATGAGAATGCAGCCCAGCTAGGGTGCAACTGGTGAGATCCTCGAGGGTGGAACCCAGCTAACCCAGCACACATGCCTGAAGAAAGAGAAAGTGGGAGATAATGAGTGTGTGTTGTTTTAAGCTGCTATATTTGTGGCACTTTGTTACTCAGCAACAAAAACGAATGCAACATCTAAAAAGAGTGGCAAGAAAAGCAGAGTGGCTAGGATAGTTTGTGATCTTTTTGCCCATTTGACACACTGAGAGCTGTGGCATCAGAGCAGTCCATCAGCAACAGTCACCACTGATAGCAATCCAGAAAGCCTGCTGAGGGAAGCGTCTTCAACATGAAAGGCTTTAGATCATTTAAGAAGCTTGGGCTTTGCTTTGCAGGAGGGAGGGATGTGGTCAGATCTGTACAGGCAGAGACCACTCTGGACGTCAGAGACTGATTGGAGACAGGGAGGCCTGGCAGGGAGTGACAGTAGTTCAGACATGGAATGAAACGAGCTTGAAGCAAGGGAGAAGCCGTGAAGATAAAGAGGAAGGTGATTTGTGTATTGGAGACAGAAAGTAGAACTCCAGTAAGATAACATTTCTCCTCTTAAAGATCTTTAGAAAAGGAAATATGCTCACATTTTCCTTGTGTCCAATACTCTTAGAAAATCAACTGCATTTAGTTTCAGCTCTTGGTGATGTTATTATAGAGGTTCTGTGTTTCAGAATGTCCATTCTCCAAACTCATTGCATGATAGTTTTAGTTTCATTTTCTTTTGGGCAACTGTAAAGCTTAGAGAATGACTGCAGGGGCCTTTTGTTCAAATGCCACTTATGTCCTCTGCCCCCACCCAAAGGACTTAGCACTTCTCTTCTGCAGAAAACTTACTGGGACATAATAAGATCTTGCAGAATGAATGGTGGGTGTGAAGACAAAAATCTTGACCCTTTACCACCAATACATTTTTCGAACATCATTGACATTAGACCTATGAAATACCAGAGTTAAATAAGAACTAGCCCTACTCCCCACCAAAGCAAAGATTGCAGCAAAAGATTCTATACTAGCGACATGCACTGAGCAGTCTGGATTCCCAAAGAAAGGATTGATAAATCACACAAGTTGCGAATTGTCTAAGCCCAGGATTCCAGTAACACAGATGCACAGAGTCATGGAAAGACATGATACTTCTAGAACAGAATGTGGCATAGGATCCAAGGGAGGGGGCGGGGAAAGGGACTTAGGGTTGGAGAAGTCGGCATATTCAGATGACCCAGGGCCTCGTGCGTCTATGAGGCTGGGATTATATTTTGTAGGTAGGAGGGTCAGCAAGGGAGGGACATGGTCATGGTTCCATGTTAGAAAGTTTAGTCTCATGCACTGCCTCACAAACTGCATGTTTCGTTGGGTTCTCCCTCCCAGTGAATGGTGTGGAACACACATCTAAGCCCATCTACCATTTGCTTAATATCTGACCTTTGCTCACTTCAATTCCACTGCAGCTGCTGCATCTGAGCGCCGCCATCTCCCTCTGGGTTAGTGAGTAGACTCCTGACTTTTCTCCCAGATTCTCAATCCATTCTCCACACCAAGATACTGAGCTAAATGCACCTACAGTGACCGCACAGATTCTTACCGCATTACCTGATGGATTTTGACAAATATATGTATCTCCATGTAGCTACCATCCCGATCAAGGCATAGGACTCTTCTGTCACTAAAAAGCTCCCACATTTTCCCTGTCCATTCAGTCTCTAGCCATAGGTGACCACGGTTCTACTTTCTATTATCAGAGGTTTATTTTGCATTGGATTATTTTGCTCAACTAGTTTCCAGGATTCATCCACGCTGTAAAATGTATTAGGACCGCCATCTCGTTCATTGTTGAGTATTATTCAGTTGTGTGAATATACCACATGTATTTATCAATTTACCTGCTAATGGATATTTGGGTGGTTTCCAATTTGGGACCATTATAAAAAATGCTACTTAGGACACTCATGTGCGGGATTTTTAGAAGAAATAGGCTTTCATTTTCTAGGGTAATTACTTAGGAGTGTGATACCTGGATCATAGAAGTGTGTATTTAACAACTACCAAAGAGCTCCCCATGTTACACCTCATCAGCCATGTGGAAAATCCCTGTGTTTCCCTGTCCTGTCAACATCGAATATTTTCTGTCTTTTAAAATTTTGCTACTTAGGGGAATCACTGTGGGGTTTTAACACATTTTCCTAATGACCAATGGTATTGAACAATTTTTCATGAGTTTATACTAATTTCATATATATATATTCATTATATATATATATTCATTATATATATATATTCATTTGTGAGATTCATGTTCAAGCATTTTGCTCATTTTTATTGGGTAGATTATCTTTTTTTAAATAAGGAAACATTGATTTATAACAGTAAGATTATTTTTTTTGTTACTTATTTCTGTGACTTTTTAATATAGCCATAGAGACATATCCTTTGAGAATGTTTCTTTATAGTCTATGGCTTAGTTTTAATTTAGTAATGGCAGAGCAGAAGTCTGAAATTTTGATGAAATCTAAGTTAACAATTGTTTTTTATTGATCCTTTTTTACGCTAAAAAATAGCTGCTTATTCCAACACGACAAGGATTGTCTCCTATGGTTGCTTAGGTTTATTATCCAGTCAAATTCGTTTTTGTGTGTGGTGTGAGGTAGGAGTTGAAGTCCATGTCTTTCCATGTTTTTTCACTTATTTCCAGCACCATTTCCATGTTTAATTGCCATGCTGCTTTTGTTAAAATTCAAATGACTATATATGTATACGTCTATTTTTAGACTCTGTTCCATTCCATTCATTTTTATCTCCGCACTGCACTATCTTGGTTACTGTAGCTTTATGAGATTTTTGAAATCAGGTAAATTTCTCCAACTTTGTTTTTCATTTCAGGACTATATTGGCTATCCTATTCTATCCTCTCCTTTGCAATTTCACATATATTTTAGAATCAACTTGTCAATTAAAAAATTTTATGTTTGAGGTTGCACTGCATCTATAGATACCTAGAGGAGAATTCATTTCAACAAGATTGAGGTCCCAAATCAAAAACATGGTATCTTTTAAAAAAGTATTTAGGTCTTGTTTAAATTCTTTAATTTAATATTTCTGCTTTTGATGTAATGGTCTTGGATACCCTTTGCTAAATTTATTCCTGAGGACTTGGTGTGCTTATGCTATTATAAATAAAATTTCCTAATTATCATATAGCTGTACATTGATTTGTACATATGAACTTGTATACTTGAGATGTTGCTAAATTAATGGATTAGTTTGAGTAATTAAAAAAATTTATTTCTTAGTGTTTTCTACACATCATTGGTGAATAAAGACTACCACTACTTCTCCAATATTTACTTCTTTTTCT
This sequence comes from Scalopus aquaticus, assembly GCA_004024925.1. Classification (NCBI taxonomy): domain Eukaryota; kingdom Metazoa; phylum Chordata; class Mammalia; order Eulipotyphla; family Talpidae; genus Scalopus; species Scalopus aquaticus. The sequence continues at coordinate 68,831 of PVIJ01007512.1, forward strand.
TCTTAATTATGTTGGTTTTATAAAGTTGTCAGGGTTTGTTCCATTCTCAATTTTTCACATAGAGTTGCTCATCTATTTTCTGAAATAATTTGTTATTATTTATAGTGTTTAATAGAAAGCACTGGGGAAATTAGTCTGAGTCCAGAATATTCCTTATGGAAAGATTTATTTTACTATAAATTCAAATGATATAATAAACAGACTTATTTCAATTATTTATTTATCTTGTTGATAAGTTGTACTTGTGCGTGTTTAAGGAATTTGCCCATTTAATTTTTTAAAAAATTTGTTGGCAAAAGATTCTTATTTTTCATTTAATAGCTCTAGTATCTGTAGTAATATCTCTTTTATTCCTGAATTATGCCATCTCTCTCTTGCTCTTTGTTTTTTCTTTATGGCCAATCTTGCTAAGGGGTTTTCAATTTTATTAATCTTTCAAAAGAAAGACCCTTAGTGAGGGGACCCGCTTGTCACCTGGCCGTGGAGGACTTGTGGTGTCGGTTGGTGCAAGTGTGTAAAAGCCAACAACCTTTGACTACCTTCTTGAAGAGACTACTTTTCCTCTCTATTCTTTGCTTTCAGTCCTCACAGCACCCAGGATGTTGCTTTGAACAACTTGCTGGAGAGTTTCTTTCTAAGAAATTAGTAAAGGATTACAAGGAAAGAGAAGAGAAAACAAGAGGAAAAAACTAGAATGCAAGGAGGGCACCCCATGCTTTCCATCTGTGTTACAAAATCCTTACAACCATCTTAGAAGGTTACTCTTTCATTGTCCCCATTTTACAGACAAGGAAACTGAGCTCAGAGGACCTGGGTAGCTTGCCCAGGTCATTGTAGTTACCGTACAGCGTGGTTTGTCTACACTGGATAGTGTAAACATGACTTAAGGGAAGCAGAACTCATTATGTCTCTAGGGGTATAATCCTAATTAATCTAACAATCTGTGGATGACCTTCTCCTAGTCGGTTATTGTTTCAGAAGCAGACAGGTAAACTAATTGGTTCAGTCAGGCCGAAGGAAGGATTTATACCTCATCTTTGGGGAAGAGGTTCACTCCCTCTCCTGCTTGCTGTGAACCAGGAAAGTTGTATTCCTTGCCAGAGGAGGGGAGGAGGGGCCAGCATGGCTCTGAGGACAAGACATTCGGATACAGCTGAGTGAAAAGGGAAAGTAGACCTAGATCTTTGATGCTGTGGAGCCAATCAATTGTATCACCCTGCAGCCTAGTGTTCTTGCATGAGATGATACACTTTTGCACTACTTAAGCCAGTTTAAATGGTATTTTATGTTTCTTGAAATTAAAAGCATCCAAACTGGAAAAGTCACAGCACAAGTCAGTGGTGGACCCCAAGCCCAGAGCTGAGCAGGCCCACCTCGGAGCTAATACCCCAGCCACTCAACTCCCTCCTTCTCCCTCCCAGTTAGAGTTGGTGACTCCTGTCTTGGAGATGAGAAAGTTGGCATGTAAAGGGGAAAGTGATTTGTCCAGGGTCACAGAACTAGTGAGAGGCTCACGCTGGCTCAGAACTCCTGCTTGTCTGACTGCTGCGCCCACACTGTCAGCGCCGCTGGTGGCTTCCCACCCTCCCGGCTGCCGCCCTTCCTGTACCTTTGACTCCAAACAGAGGCCTCTCCGTCACCAAATAATGTGATCAAATCAAACCTTCTTCCCATACAATTAGAAAACATAACAGGTTACAGCAAAAAATGCAAAAACCTCCAAAGCCGCTCAAAGCTAATTAATTTCTATTACTAGTGAGAGAAGAACCACTTAACATGTCTTTTCTTATTCAAATTACCATTGACGGCACCTGCTTTTTTATTCTTGGGAAATCCTGCTACAATGCGGGTAAATTATGTAAGACTGTAGAATTTATGAAGATAAGGCAATTAGCATTACAAAACCGAGTCCGGGTTACAATTTCTGGGGAACAGAAAGAGTTATGATGCTCCCTTAAATGGCCCAGTGAAGTCTCACAGATTGAGTTAATCCTTGTGGTAGTCAGGAAAATTGAAGGCTAAACGGAGCCATGATGGTGGGTAATTAATTGTCTGGGCCCTTTGGTGAAGGATGGTTGTGCTAAGAAGGTGGCGGCCTTGGCGCTGCCTGTTCCCTCCAAAAGGGAAGGGACAGAACAGGCGGTTTAAAGGGCTGGGAGGCCGAGAAGGGTGCAACTTCCTTCTGGGATCTCTGGTCCTTTGGGTGAAGCCCGGGGCAGCACCACAGAGCCACCCGTATCTTTTCCCAAATCTCCACCCTGCCTGCAGCCCTAGTCCCAGCGCAGCTGCCGAGGCGTGGAGGCAGCTGTGCTGAGCAGGTGCACCCTCGGAGTGTGCTACTTAGACTTTTGCCTCTGAGCTGGGAGGACTATAAGAGACACCCTGAATTACCAGGGAGTACTTGACTTAATAGCAAAAGACAGGGGGTGGGGTAAATGGGTGCTTGGGTCCCTGAAAATTGTGTGCAAAATTGAGGATATGTGTCTACGTGCGTGAATGGCCTTTTCTGCTGAAAGGTCTTTGGTTTTCAGTCACTCTGAGCAAGTTGATGGTGCCCCATCCCCGGGCTAGTGGAAACCCACATTAGATACAGTAAGTCATTATTTAACACTGCCAGTAGGTTCTTGGAAACTGTGACTTGAAGCAAAATGACCATCAATGTCAGACAAGATTGTTTTTTTCTCATCAACATTATAAAGAAATGACATTATTAGAGGACACGATGGAGTTGGAGAGGCAGAGAGGGTCGCATCCAGCTTGTACGTGGAAGCCAGGCAGCACAGGCGCACTCGGTCTCTCGCTTATGGCTCCACTTCGAGGCCCACATCCCCCCATCTACATCCTTCCCACCAGACCTGTACTGGGTGACTCCAAGGTCCACTTTTGCCCCAGAATTGCTGCTTTTGACATTCTAGAATGTCATTCTAGCTTGTTCTGTTGCCTGTACCTGACTGTTAGAGACTTACCATCCATCCCCAGAAAATTACAGATAATAACAAGAGATGCAACAGCGGCCGAGGCAGCCGTGGACGCCGCCCTTTCAGAGCTTAAGCTTTCTCTGGACACTTGTAAGGAAGCACATATCTGCCTGAGCGCTAGTTCAGTGCCAACAGGAGTTTAACTGGGTCATTGAGGGGAAAGGCCCTTGGACTTCACCTCACCCACATCCATCATTTCCTCAGCAAGCAGATGCACAACTACTATAGTAACAGGAAGAAGGGGAAGCCCTCTGAGACATGACTGAGGCGCAGGTATTTTCCAACCCTATGCATGAACCACACATTCCATGGGTTTCTACGGAAGTCTCAGGAAGATACTTGAGAGCGTGAGTTCCTGGAGTTCTTTCCACTTGGTCACTTGTGTTACCTGGAGACCCCCAAGCATATAAACAGCATGACCCTGACTGATGAGCTCACCAGGTGTGTTGGGACCTAGAATGTGACCCACCCACTAGAAAGAGGCTGTGACTTATCAGGGAAGAGCCACAGGCAGGCCCTGAAAGGAAGTCCAGCCAGCAACAGATCATCGCAGGGGTGGGAAGAAGACTCCACTGAGGTGGGCAGAGCCCAGTCCCACTTGGAGAGGAAACCGAGAAACACTGTCCTTCTCTTCAGGACAAGGTTTGACTGCCCAAACGCTCAGCAAGCCTGTCCATCGGCTGTCAGGGTACAGCGCGGGAGACGCCCACCTGGTGATGAGCTTCGCTGTCTGTGGGCCCTTTTGACCCATTAACTCATCACCCAACATACTGAGGCTTTGACCACAACCACCCCCACTTTATAGGCAAGGCAGCAGAAGCACCTGGGCCCCACAGAGCCAGCGCAGAGCTTCAAGGACTTCCTGGTCTCCCGCCTCGTCCCTCTGCCAAGGGCAATGTGGGTGACCACACTGCCTTGACTGGGGGCTGAACAGCATGGATCTAGCAAGGGGGAAACTGGAAATGCACCTCAAGTACTGAGCCCACCCCAAGTCCAGGCCCTTTGGATTACATCAACACACATCTCATCATTCTTCTGCGAGAGGCAGGATCACGACGGCCATTTCCCATATTATGGAGGGAACAGGGGCTTAGAGCAGAGACATCACACAGCTGGCCACTCTCCCTGGAATCCAGAGGCATGGGTTCAAATCCTGGTTTGTCAGCTTAGAGGGGGAGCACGTTTGAGAAAGTTAAGATTGCTGATGCTCAGTTTCCTCACTGTAAAACAGGCGCAGAATATATAGGGTTATGTGATTGTTCTTGTTTTAGGGGTTTGGCAAGATAAAACACTTACGTAGTCCTGAGTTTAACGGGGGTTAGGGGGTTTGTCAAGATATTTTATTGGTTATTCTACTTCAGAGGGTTGTGGTGGGCATTAGAATGAATTAGGCTACACAAAAGTTCCCAAGGAGCTTGTCCTGCAATAGGAATCACTCTATTTTGTGCCTACCCTACCCCCACAGTTCTTGGGAACCCAAACCGTAGAGGCAGAATCCAGGGGAGAAAAGGTGTTTTTACCCAAGTGATCATTTATGGGAAAAAGTTGGGTGGCATGCAGGATTGCCAGGTTTAGCAAATTAAAATACTGGCTGCCCAGTTAACTTTTAATTTAATTTTAATTTCAGATAAACAACACAATTTTCTAGTTAAGTATGTCCCAATTGGCTGGCATGTCTGTATTTTATATAGCAAAAAAAAAAAAAAAAAAAAAATGTGGTCTGCAGACCAGACTGGAGCCCGTTGCTGGTCTCTCCCAGCCCAGCAACTGGGCTTCTGGTTTCAGGAGCCAGAGGCTGGAGGGGCAGGGCTGGCAGAGTTGGGCCCGCAGGTACCACGCCCTCAAGGTGTTCCACTGGGCCCAAGGGCTTCACAAAAAAAGAGTAATTGACTAGTAATTATCAGTTAGAAGTTCTGAATGTAGGCCTGTTTACAGAGAAATAGATCCTAGTTCTTAAAAGGATTTGCAGACTTGAACAAATGCCTTTCCAATCAGTACAAATTCTTCCTTTAAGCAGGAGAGCTGTGTCCCTTCTTCTAGTTAGTCAGCAGGCTGCAGCACTCCTGGGGGCCTGCACTCTCACTCTTCCCTCCAGGGTCCAGGGTGATGGTGGTGGAGGAAGTGGAGCTGTTGGGGGATGGGGGGAGCGGGGAGAGAGCCTCTGTGAGTCCTGCTGGCTACAGGCTCAGGACTGAGGCAGCTGACTTAAGTAGAGGCATTGTTTTCTATAACTTATGTTCCAAAGGACAAGTCCTTAATCCTGTGGACACAGCTTTCTCACCTGTAAACGGGAATAATGGTTAATCCTGCATGTTACTTTAAGGCACATTATAAGTGCACTGCCTCACTTAATGATGCTTGGAGCTGAGTGGCCAGGTGAAGCTGTGTAGCAGGGAAGGCAGGTGGGCTGGGGCAGGAAGAGGATTAAAGAAGAAAAAAAGAAGAGGTGGATGCCTGATTCCTGTGGCGGAACCGCGCCCAGTGCTGCTGGGAAGAAGATGGAAGGGGACACAGGGAGGAGAGGTAAGGGGGCTGAGACCAAAGTCCCAAATAGGTGCCTCCTGGAGGGGATTGCTGATGAGGATAGATAGCCCCAGGAAAAATGCTAAAACATTTTACAGTTTGGGGTGGAGACTCTGATGAGAAATAAAAGGGACTGAAAAAGAAGAAAATTCAGTTGCCATGATGTAGAAGAGGAGATTCAGCGAGAGGAGATGTAGCCGCCATGATTGAGAGTTTGGAAATCAGTCGCCAGGAGTTTTTGAGCTGCCAGGATGTAGTTTTGGATTGAGTGTTTTTGGAATCTTCAGTGACTTTTGGGCCAGCGATTTTGGAGGCTTTGCAAGTAGCCAGGTAACGGAAACTGTTCCCGGTTTTTTCACTGAAGCCAAAGAAAGAAGGCAAAGGCCCGAGTAGGCGCCTTCCTAAAATGCGTGAGTGCAGTCTGTTGGGCCGTCTGGCCGCTGTAGTTGTTGTTTTCAGTGTTGCTGGCCTTGTGCTGTGCTGGGGCACCACGGCAGCTCCAGGAGCATCTCCAGTTGTGTCCTGTGTTGTCCTTGTGAGTTGGAACCTGGCCTACAGTCTGGTTGCTGTGCGTCTGCTGAGGCAGAAAGATGCCATCTTGGACACGGGGCCTATTTGGAAGAGGAGCTCCATGTCTGCAGTGGCAAGAAGACAACGCCTTTGCTGTTTCTTTTTTGGGACTTCAAGGACTGGACATTGCTTTAAGTAAGGTAAATGGCCCTATCTTGGCTTCAGTAACTCTTTGTTTTTTCCTGCTTGTTAAATAATCCACATTGTTGTTGTTCCCTATGCCTGTGTAGTCTTGCAATTGTGCGCGTGGGTGTAGAACTAAGATAGTGACCGGTAAGCATTTTGGGCAGTGTCCTTGACCAGTTTTAATGCCCCATCTGCCTGGTATCAAAGAGACATGTAGAGACACTCGGAAGAGACCCGTGTGTGAGAGGCCCATGGGGAGGCTGACAGTGGCAGCTATTATCTTGATGTTGTATCTCCTATTATCCTAGATTTCTGGGAGCTGCTTCAGAATCCCTTTCTGTGGTTCCTTGCGTGAAGGTGTCTTAGACTTGTAGCAAGCTTTAGGCCCTCATCTTTAGGCTGACTCTATATGGTTAGCCATTTACCCGCAGGGGGATGGGTAGTTTGGGTGTCTTACTGGGAAACTGTTACCCTTTTTCCTCTTCTCTCTCTGTGCACACTAATTCTATTAAGGATCTTTCACACCAAGTGTCTGTCTTTGCCTTCGTGTGCACGGATGGCCAGACGCCTTTGAACATGCAAGTTTGGGGATCCTGAGGTGTCCTTCAGCCGCATACTAACATGCCCTTCTTCACAAGAAGTGTCCCGACTCTCAAACAGGAGACTGTGTATGATCAGGCTTCCCTGACCCTCGTCCCCCTCCACAATCCTGCCTCTCTACTCCCTCCCCATCATCTCTATTCCAGAACTTTTAGAAATAAACTTCATCCAAGTCATCAAGAGTGGAAAAGAAACCCAAAACATCAAAAACAAAGCCCAGCTGAGTCCGTGTTTATGTTCCTCACCCTTTCCCTGCCTTGCACCCAGTGTCCATGGCCCAACTGTCTGTCTCTTTGGGTTCCAATCTCAGTTTAGGTGCAGAAATACACTAGTCTGTTGGTGTCCTCCAATTTCCAGTTCAGCCCCAGGATCTCCTTTCCACTCCTGCCCACGGCGGAGCTTGGTGCACCCCTAGCCGTTGCCCATCCCTGCCTGGTCTCAGTCCTGCCTTTTCTGATCTGTGTCCCTTTGCTTGGCAAACGGGAGAAGCTATGAGAGGCTAAAGCTTCTAGTGCAATCGTGAACTGGGGGCACTTCTTGTTAGACTTGATTTGTAAACTGTGCTGACCAAGGCTGTTACCCAACCCCTAGGAGACTGATTTAGGATGACTTTAATTTCTAGGCCAAATATCCCCTCTGTCTGATCATGCACATCCCAAAGCCACTTTGCTTTTTCTTTCACGCCCACCCAACAACCTCTGCTTCCAGGAAGAATGCCAGACATTAGCCTAAGAAATATTTATTTTCATATTAAAAGTGGAAAGAGATTTCCCACATACAATATAATCAAAAATCTCATCATGGCCCATAGGGTCTCTAAAGACCTGGCCACGGCCCACTTTCCAAGTGTATCCCCCATCCTATTTCCACATTCAGGACATTCCAGAAGCTCTGAATTTCTTCTGTTTTCTCTTAACTAGTTGACACATACTGCGCCCTTTCCTGGGAGCCCCCTCCTTATACTATCTGCAGGGATGGCTCCTCGTCAAGTCACAGGATCCTTTGTGAAGGAGACCTCTTACAAGCACTGGTGCCCCTCACCCAAACCATCCTCAACGCTCTTATCCAATCTCATTTTTAAAAAGTTTCCTCTGATTACCTGAAATTTTCTTACTTATATTTCATTTATTCACTGTCTCCCTTCCTGGGTGGTGGCGCCACGTCTACTTGGATACTTGCTTTATTCTGGTGCCTAGAGGCACACTTGGCATCAAGTGTGTGCCTGGGGTTGCCTGTTTGGGTAACTACTGGATGGATTTGATTTCATGTCCTGAGACAGTGCTACCTTGATGTCCGTTTGAGCAGCACTATTCTTAACAACGAGAGAAGCTTTTTCTATCTTAACAATCTCATTAAAACCAGTCTTGCCTCCAAAGTAGATGTTGCTTTAAACAGGCAGTTTAAGCAATGCGAGGGTGGGAGGGCGCAGCCTGCACTACCCACAATGCCATCTCATGCTAGCCTGGAAGAAGAAGGAGTGTGTAAATAGGTGCGGGGGCCTCAGAAAGATCCGTCCCATCCCGCTTTCTGCAATAATGTAAAAAGAAAACTTTCAAATACCACAATTTGCAAATGAAGACCTTTAAAATAATGGGACGGCAGCTCTGGAATGGGATTATTAGGATAATGCGATGTTTAAGTGGGCGCTTTCCCTCTCAAGGACCTGCCTGAATTCTGCTGAGCTCATTCCACGAGAGACCTCAGAGAGATCAGTTATGACTTTTATTAAAGTCAAACCAATACCTGTATTCGCAGCCGCCTGGAGGAAATTTCTTTCTGTAACTCTGATTGAAGTTTAATGGGAACTACACAAAGAAAATTTACTTAACCTCCTCACCCATCTCTTCCACGGTGGAAGTCTGTTCATCACGTGTTCCGCTCCCAGGAGACACTATCAAAGATAGCACTTCTCAATTTCATAATATTTTTCAGAGTAGAAGAGGAAAGACAGCCGCAGACCTCAACTACTCCAGAATACCATGTAGTCCATGTCTGATTTCACTTACAGGAACAATGCAGACGTTTTCTCAGGGGTTCGCACATTAGTATTTTGCAGATGACAAAATAAAAGGCATATGAACTACTAAGAAATTATATTATGTGCATGCATTCGATCGCATTGTATTAGCCCCAGCTAATAGGTTCCTGTTGGGTTCATCCTGCTGGTCAACCTCAGCTCCCAGAATGTAGGGCAAGAAGAGCACCTGCTCTTACCCAGGAAATAAAAACCATGAGTGGCACCTTCCATTCCCGGGAGACTCAGACATCACAGTACCAACATCTGTCATGTCTGCAGCACTGTCGAGATGAAAAGTACTGAAAACCCACATAGTCCTTATGAAATATATACACACACAACACTGTGTATAAACACCTAGTGGGTAACTTCTGTAAAATATTAAATAGTGAATATCTATGTAAATGTCATCTAAGTCAAGGAGTGGGCTGTTGCAAGCACCAGAAGCCCCATTATGAACCTGTTCCTGCTCAACACTTTCATCCCAATTGCTTGTTTGCTTTATCTGATCGTTTTTGCTATCTAAGGATGCCTTCCTAGATGATATAGTTTGGCTTTACCAAATCTAATGTCATATAGAATGTATTCCTTTGTGTCTCGCTTCCTTTGTTCAGCATTTTGCTTTTAAGAATATTTAGAAATGTTGTTATATGTGCTACAGTCATCATTTGATTTGCTGTTTTGTATTCCATAGATACATATGCCACAATTTATTTATTGTAATTTATTGCATTTTCTGTTGATGGATTTTTGGGTTTGGATTGTTTTGAGTTGGGATAAGTACAAACAATACTGCAATAATATCCCTGTGCCCATATTTTAGTATATATTACATGTCCTTCTCTTAAAGGAGTTGACAAAGTATGACCCTTGGGCCAAATCTGGCCCCTTAATTGTTTTTGTAAAGTTTTATTGGAAAATAACCATGACCCCTTGTTTACATATCATCTATATGACTGTTTTTATGCTACAAATGTGGAGTAGTTGCGACAGAGACCCCAGGGCTTGCAAAGCTGACAATATCTACTTTGCCAATATCTGGCCCTTATCTGAAGAAGTTTGATGATCCCAATTCTAGGGCATAGGTTTATGAAAGAATTCTTGGGTTATAATTTGTGTAAATATTAGTCCTTCATATTATAAACAATGTTTATGTTTACAGAATATCTTCACAAGTTGATAGTTAATTTTTATTATCACCAGTGTCATTCCATTTCTTTTTTTATTGTTTTTTATATCTTTTACATTATTGTGTATTCCCCTTGGGTAACCCACCACTGATTCACCTGTGACCCATTATCATGGTCCCTTGTGCTCTTTTCTACCCCTTTTTAAGCTCTTATCCTCCCCCTCCCTCATGATTTAATTTTAAACAGTGCTATTTCTGTCATTTATTTAGAGGAGCTCACATTGATGTACATAACAAGGAGGGCGACACTGTTGTGGCTAGCACCAAGGAGGTACACCCTGATGCAGCTGCATTACTGGTGTAGGCAGGTGCAGGTGTGGATGCAGCAGATAACCACAAGGACAGTCCTCTAGCAGCATTCAGAAAGGTGGAAGTCTTTCACCCTCACCTGCATGGAAGCTTTTCACTTAGGCTTTTTGAGTCCATCTCATTCTTTAGTCTACTTGCTGATAGTGTAAAGCTATGTATTTCCTCCACTCAAAATCAGAGCTACATAGGACAACCCAGGTCTCCCTCACTGGAGCTCAAACAGAAGAGAAAGTGCCATGGATTGTATATTTTCAGTCTTACTCAATACTAACCATTCTTTTGGGGTAAACTTCTTTTTATAATCTTTCGCATTTTATTATTATAAGAATATTGCATATTCGAGGCAGGGTATTACTGCAAAATTTTAGCCAAAAGAACTTTTGTTCAGCCAAAAGAATGAACAACTACAAGTTACTCTAACTCTGCTCCTTGTTAAATCTCACTTAGGACTGAGCATTTACTGGAAGATAGGCTTGTTTATCTAGCCCTCTGTGGCCACCAGTTCTTTCAAGTCTTGCACTCGAAAGTCATCTTCCTCCAGTCTGTTTGGTGGGATTGCCAATCCCGTGATATTTCAGTGTATTTTCTGTATTCCAGACAGCAGCTATTACAATTTTGCCATGACTTTGAGGGGCTCATTTGTTTGAGGGTCCTATTTTGTCTTGTTTAGAACCACGTGAGCCATTAGACCAGTCTCTTTTAAGTCTGAAGAGGTGCAAGTCTTAAGTTACAAGGTATAAAAGAAATACTTCTTTTAAAAAGGATTGGAAGGAGAGAGCTTCTTTATTCACTGATTTTTTTTCCCTCACAATCCTCAAAAGATTTTTCTCTATTCATAGCTGTATCTTCTCCACACAGCAGATATTCCAACACCAGATCATTCGAGCCACTTTCTTATATCTGTGAATCCTACCCCCTTCATCACCTCTCCTATAAATCAAAGAAGGAAGGCTTTCTGGTGACCATGACAGAAAACTATTTTCAGATCTATTGGAGAAACTCATGAGCAGTGGTGCTGTTGCCCACAAGCATGGTGCCAGTTTGAGACCCAAGAAAAGGTGATCCTGGTGGCCATCTTGAGGCTGTCATAGAACCACTCCAGAGTAGTTCTGTTCTTGTTCTGGGTGGGCAGCAGCCACTCTTTCACCTCTTCTCTGGACATGGGGCCCGGGAGGCAGTGAGGGAGGGTCTGGACCACTAACATATACTCAGCATGGAACAGGGCTCTGTACTGCCAAATGCTTCCGGCTTTGGCTCTCCAGGGACCAAAGTCAGCAACAAGTTAGAGTTTCTCTCAAACAAAATGAAAAGGAATGGTCTCTGGATACTACGGTTGCTTGAGTGCTGTCAGGCACTCAGACTCTTCTACCTTTCTATATGTCCATACTCAGGGTGAGGAATGCATCTTTCTACTGGGGCTTTAGCATCACCTCTGCATCCAGACAGCAGTTAGAGGGTGCAGAGACCAAAAAAAAAAAAGTGCACCCCAACTGCTGTCCCTCTTTTTAAGAGTGTTGTAGGACAGGCCACTCAACAGTCTCTGTGTATGACTCTTTGGCCGGGACTTAGTCTGTGGCTATTCTGAGCTGTAAAGGGGATGAAAGATGTAATCTTTCATGTGACCACATTGAATAAAACCAAGAAGGGGAGAGTGGATTTGGATGAGAAAATCAGTCTCCTCCACATGGAGCGATAGCACAGCATCTCGGGCAAGACCACAGCTGGGCATGCAAATTTGATCCTGAGAATGGAGGCATCTTCTGTTCTTTGGGGGGAATAATGGCAGGTTTTGTATCCAGGCATGGGACAAAACAGTAAAGAATGACTCAGAGCAGCAAAGAGATAGAGCTACAGAATAGCAAACAAAGACCTGAGAAACATCTCTAGTAAGAGATGATAATAGCTATAATTATTGAAATATACTTAAATGATACCAACAGTTAAAAATAAGTAATAAAAATATATTGTGAGGTGTTGTATGGAAGTTGAATGTATAAGAGTAGCACAAAAGCTACTACTTTTGTAGGGAGACACGGAAGTATATTGGCAAGGGTCTTATACCATCCATGCAGTGGTATACCTTTTGAGAGCAGATGTGATAAGTTAAAGATATAGACTATAAACTTTTTTTTTATTGTTATTTATGTCTTTTACATTTTGTATTCCCCTTGGGTAGCCCACCACCAATTCACCCGTGATCCATCTCCATGGTCCCTTGTGTTCTTTTCTATTCCATTTTGTGCCCTTATCCTCCCCTCCCCCTGCACATCTCCCCCCCCCCCCCTGCTGAGTGTCTCTCTCCTATTTGGTTTCCCTATAGTCCTGTTATAAGTGAAACCATTCGATATTTTTCTTTTTCTTTCTGGCTTATTTCACTGAGTATGATTCCCTCTAATTCCATCCATGTCGCTGCAAATTGCATGTGTTTATCTTCTTTGAATGCTGAATAGTATTCCATTGTGTATGTGTACCACATCTTCTTGATCCAATCATCTATTTTTTGGACATCTGAGTTGCTTCCATACCTTTGCTATTGTGAATAGTGCCGCAATGAACATACGGGTGCATGTATCCTTTCGGATTAGTGTTTTTGTGTCCTTTGGGTAAATTCCCAAAAGTGGTATTGCTGGGTCGTATGGGTCCATGTTTAGGAGTTTGAGGAATTGCCATACAGCTTTACATAGTGGTTGGACCAGTTCATATTCCCACCAGCAGTGTAGAAGAGTTCCTTTTTCTCCACATCCTTTCCAGCATTTATTGTTGCCTGTATTTTTAATGTGTGCCATCCTCTCAGGTGTGAGGTGGTATCTCATAGTGGTTTTGATTTGCATTTCCTTGATTATAAGTGATGTTGAGCATTTTTTCATGTATCTGTTGGCCATTTGCTTTTCTTCTTTGGAGAAGTGCCTTTTGA
>PVIJ01007513.1:0-81945 GCA_004024925.1 Scalopus aquaticus
GGAAAATGAAACTGTGTGTTCAAAGACTAGTGGTACCTAGGATATTATATGGCACTTCGCTGAATGAGTGGTTCTGAAAGGCTGAGATTGAGAGACCAGAAGTGTTTGACTATGTTACAAGAAGCCCCAAGAGGCAGATTCAGGATGTCCTTCTACTCTGTGTTGAGGGTGGAGTAAGGGGAGGAGCAAGACATGAAATCAGGAATAATAGCCCTAGATGGGAATGCCATTTGTAAACTGCTTTAAGGAATTTGAAAGTCTTTATTCTGAGGACAACAGGGAATTAGGAAGGAAACGAATTAAAAAGATCAGATATGTATGAATTAGAAAGACCATTCTGAATGCAATAAAAATTGGATTGTAGGGAGGCAAGGAGAGTATTGAGAAACTGTTGCAAAATATCAGGTTATACCTGTCAACTTCGACTAGGAAAGGGACAGTTGGGGTGAGAATAAGTGGATAAATGTAATGCGTATTCTGGAAATAATTGAACAGACATGGGGACTGAGGGAGAGGAAAGAGTAAAAGAACCAAATTTTTGTCTTGGCAACTGTGGCTCCCTGTCACTTACCAGCCAGGCCACATGAGAAAGATTTGGCGCGCTCTCGCTGGCGGGAAGGTGGAGGGACGACGCGTGGTTCCTGGGCCACTAAGAGTCTCCTGACTCACAGGCAGCAAGGCCGGGGGTCCTCACCCCCATGACTGTAAGGCATTGAATTCTGCCAACAGAAAGGATGAACCTCGAAGTGGGGGTGACATTAGAGATGGTAAATTGGTAACCAGACAAGGAAGCATTACGTCCTGGGAGTAAACGGGAGAGTGGGGCTCCTTGAGAGCCCATTCAGTGCGTTGCCAAGTGCTTTGGTTTGGGGGCAGGGGAATAAAGGAGGCTTGTCAAGTGAATTGAGGTATGTGTGGATGAGTGGTGGTGGGGAGAGGAGGTGGGATGGTGAAAGGTTTCTTGGAGTTTCCTGGTCTGCGCTTGTCTGAAGTGACTCACCAGTGTCTGAGCAAGGGGAGGCAGGGGGAGGGCACTCTGTGTATCAGGGGTTGAAAGATAGTTACGATCTGTGGGAGGAAACAGAATGGTGATTTTGGTCATAAGGGCGGCCTCTCTCCGTGCCGAAGAGCCTGTCTTACCGCAGTACTCTTGAGCCAATGGGAGCCTGGGCGACCTGAGAGTGAGACCCAGGGCACCAGGAACTGAGAGCTGGTTGGGCAGGCCAGGCATGCGAAAGGCCGGTCCTGCTCTGGAAAGGGCTCCTCACGCACTGCCTGGTCCTTTTCGGATGGCCTCTGCCACAGGTATCTGGAAACAATTTATAGGAGAAGCCCCAAGAGAGAGATTCTGGATTTTCTTCTTCTCTGGAATGGATGTTAGAACCAAAGTAATATTTTATTGTGAACGTCACTGTAACTTGTGCTTGAGAAGCAAAAGCTGTGGCTTCATTCAGGCTGATGCTTCTGCAGCAGAAAGCCTTTAAAGACGCCTTTGCCTACAGTGTGGATTACCCAAACCAGATAGAAAACACTAGAATAATGTGTTACCATTTTAAAGCTATGTGTCCCTTGATATGTGTGTAAAACTTTGGACTGTGTTCCGATTGCCCACGTGTGGTGCTCATTCATTTAGTTATTTTTGGTGGAGTAGAGTGTCACTTTCTTATAATCTGGATCTGTATGCAGGGATGCCTTTATTTGCATCAATGCCTAATATATACCTCTCTCTTATACATGGCAATTGTTATAGCATTGTAATAAATAATATTTATCTATGCATTCCGTAAATCTTTGTTGAGTCTTCCTCAGTGCTTGGTACTGTTCTGAGTGCTCCAGATATAACAGGATAAAATAGACAAAGCTCCGCTGTCACAGAAAAGAGGCAGACAATAAATAAAATGTATCATGTTAGTTGATGAGAGACACTAAAGAGGAAAATAAAGCAGGGGTGAGGACAGGACTTGGAGAATGGATTGTTAGATGAGAGACTAGGGAAGGCCACACTTAGAAAAGAAACCACCAAAAGGTGAGAAGGAGAGGCTAGGCCAGTCTTGCAGAAGGCATGTTTGTTCAGTATCTTAGAAGCACATTCTATTCCTAAGTATTCCAGTGACTCAATGATACAGTTAACAGGGTTAGTCATAAAGCTTTTATATGTGACTGTAAACTTTTTTTTAAGATTTATTTATTCGTACAAGCTGGGGTGTAGGCCAGAGATGTGGGGGGTGAGAGGATTCACCACAGACACATTGGGGAGCAGAACAGGCAGATTGAGATACAGTGCTGAGGGGAACAGCAGGCGAGACAGGAGAGTTCTGCTGTGCCATGTGGGAAGCTCCCTGGCCCGGGACGGAATTCAGGCTATATATAGTGGCTGCTGATAGCTTCATAGTGCTGAGACTTAACCCCTTGTGCCACCAAGGAGGCCCCTAAATAGGCATTTTATAGAGGACCCTTCATTTTCTGATCTCATATTCTATATTTTTATTTCCCAGAAACACTGTGCTGGTTTCTCTTTATGCTTCTGTACATGTTCTTTCTGGAAAGTATGCCACCACTTTCTTGTGCACATGAATTCCTTTCATCTGCCAAAACAAGATGAAACTCCAAACACAAAACAAATCCTCATTTCTGAAGCCTTCCCGACTCTACTTCCCTCAAAAATTAGGTGTTTTTTCGTTTCCCCGTAGGATCTTTGGACTCTTCTACTATAGCATTTTTTCTAAATGTGGTTTTATAGTTCTTAAATACTGTTGCGCCTTCATTCCCTCCTTTGTTCATTTCTTTCTTTCTTTTTTTTTTTAAGATTTATTTATTTATGCATACAAGCTAGGGTACAGGCCAGAGGTGTGGAGTGGCGAGAGGGTTCACCAGAGAGAGAGTGGGGAGCAGAACAGGCAGAGCAACAGAAATACACTGCTGAGGGAGCAGCAGGCGAGGCAGGAGAGGTCTGCCATACCATGTGGGAATCTCCCTGACTGGGGCTTGAACTTGTGTCACTGCTGCCGGCAACTCCACAGCGCAGTGCTTAATCACTGCGCCACCAGGGAGGCCCTCCTTCGTTCATTTCATTGAGAAATGAAATTTTGTCTTAATCATATTTATATTATCAGAAATAGTACAGTATCTTACCTACAGTTGGAATTGAACAAAGGCTTAGTGAGATGAAGCAGGAAACTTGTTCTAGAATAAGGTTGGAAGTATAAGTCATTTGAATTATGCATGTCTACGCAGTATCATTTACTTTGATTGCTTTTGAAAATGAAATATTAGTTTAAAATTTTGATGGAGATGTTTTTGTTTTATGGCGTTGAATAGAGTTTGATTGGATTTTCAATGTTCTGGTCATTGAATTTTCAGAGTCCTACCTATGTAGATACTGGGGTTAATTATTTTGGTACGGTCTCTTCTTAAGAATTCAGTTATAATGCAGGGAAGATGAGATATGGATAATGACCATATCTGTTTGGCCTTTTCATACGCCCTTCTGTAAATACCTGCCTTCATGATAGAGTGGAATGATGCTCCTCTTGCCTGTTTTCACATTGCATGTAGACTCCTGTAACATGTGTTGATTGTGACTTTTTCCCTTTCAGTATTATGTTGTTGAGATTCATCCATGATGAAACATGTAGTTATTTTTCACTCATTTGTTATTAGTATTATTTTTTACTACTCCATAGTATTTCATTGTATGCAGGCACTCTGGATAAGTCAAGGAAGAGAGGATTTTGTTGGATGATTGTAGCACGTTGACTGACATCAGGGTTTTAGCTCTCTGAAATGGAGATGAACTTAGTTTAGTGAATTAAGTGGTTAACTGACTAGTCTCAAAGGATGCTGGACTTTGTTAAAGACTAGCTGAGATTAGAGACTCCAGTGCACATGGGCTGAGACTTTCCAAGGACGAAATGCATTTTTGAAGTGGATAGTGCAGAAGTCAGGTGGGATTCTGGGTTGGAGATTTGCAGCATTCCCAAGTGGCAGGTTGGGGAAGGAGGCATGGGAGTCTAAGAGTGTGTGTGTGTGTGTGTGTGTGTGTGTGTGTGTGTGTGTGTGTGTGTGTGTTAGAGCAACAGGCCTGGAAGTGTTGCTCACCTTTAGCCTACAGTTTATTGTGAGAGCTCTGCTGCGTGGCCTTACTCTTCCGTAGAAACACAACAGCTGCATTCGCAGGTCTTAGAGACACCTCCTGGGGGACTCAGGCTTTCTGATGACTGAGAGAGATGTGTCGCCAGTGAAAAGACTGGCTCTCAGGGGCCAAAGTAGCTGTTTGCGCTGCTCTTTGCACTCCCTCAAGTGGAGAAAAGATCCCCCAACACTATGCCAGCAACAGCTTGCTTACCAATCGCTGAAACTGGCAAGTTGCTTTAAAGCAAACTTTGTTCTCCCAGCCAGATCCGTAGAGCGTGGAGATGCCGCTCTCTCTTCTCCACCATTGTCGACAGGAGTAGGTGCTGCCCCTCATCCCCACTGGAAAATAGCCAGAGTTTCTGTGATAGGACATTTGAGCAATGTTGGCTATTTGTGTTTTGGAGCACAAAGCAGGCAATAAATCTGTCATCCTGAAAAATCAGGTTGTGACCTGAAGGAAGGAGCAAATTGTGACTTTAGGTAAAAAAGAGTGACCTACCAGAAAGGATAATTTATCACGCTAACAAAATTGCTGGTGCTTTCCTGACCGACCAGGAAGAAGGGCTGCAGTAAGCAAATTCGGGAGATGCAAGCCTCCGAATATTTTTAACTGATCAATATTTCCAGGGCTCACGAGCAGCGAAAAACTGTCATCATTCAGAGTAAGTACATTACTCACCTGATTTGTAAAAGAACTGAGAGCTTTAATTATTTGCTTTTAAAAAAGTTACCACTCAACAACAGGCATTCTTTGCAGGATGAAAATAAATATTCTTTTGGGGCTTTAAGTCTCGATTTTTATGGAGAAGATAATGTGACCTGGAAAAGCCCAATGAAATTGACTGTTGGGGATTAATGTTCACGTGTTCTTATGTTAGAACCTGAAGATGAAGCCCAGCAAATAATATCTTGGGAATTACCAGTAAAATAGACTGAGCCAAAGACACGAGAGGTTATTTAAGTCAATAATTGTACCTTTCCACTTACACTGGATTTCCACTCTTTACCCCTTCAGATTCTTGCCTGCCACTCCACCCTGCTCTATGGCGGCACCTGCTGGAGAGTAGAGGGAAGCGAGGCTGGGGTATTCTTTCAGCCTGCCAGTGGCTTCTTCTGAAGGTGACCTCCGGAAGGGTCTTCTTTTCTGAACAAACCTTTCTAGCTCTAGATGTTCGTAACCTCTTCCTTTTCTTGACCCTTTTGTCCCAGAGGTGATAAGTGGCCCCACTGTTAGTACCTTGGGGTCCTGCACCTCCTTTGTGGCTTCCTTGTACATTGCCCACGCCTTTGTAATTGAAGTGTTCCAAACTTGGAGTGTGCGGATTCCTGCTGGGGCCCTGACTGGTAGACCTCTCGGGTGGCATCTTCTGTGGGTCTCCACACCAGCATGGCTCTCCAGGGCTCTGGGTCACTAAGGGACTTCAGTAGGCATTCATGTCTTTATTTATTTATTTATTTTTTTAAAGATTTATTTATTTATACATACAGCTGGGGTACAGGCCAGAGGTGTGGAGTGGCGAGAGGCTTCACCAGAGACAGAGTGGGGAGCAGAATAGGCAGATCAGAAATACACTGCTGAGGGAGCAGCGGGCGAGGCAGGAGAGGTCTGCCCCACCATGTGGGATTCTCCCCGGCCGGGCATCGAACTTGCGTCGCCGCTGCCGACAGCTCCACAGCGCAGTGCTTAACCGCTGCGCCACCAGGGAGGCCCGGCATTCATGTCTTTAAACAGGCATGGCAAATTATATCAGTCATGGGGTAAAAAATGTGAACTTTCTATTACGTGACTTAATAGTTGTTGCTTTGGATATTATAAAGCTGTGGTTTTAGCTCCAGATTTTGCTGACAAGTACAAATGTGATAAATCCAACTTTATGTCATCATCACTTCTGGATAGGCGAAGGCTAGATAAGCATTCACCTTCTGAACGTCAGCGCCCATTATCTCACAGCCCCATTGCCATGTGGCGAGACTCTTTCACTTCATCAGCTTACAAATCCAGCCATCCTCCCAACAAACTTGGCAGGCTCATCCCATTTCTCAGAAGAGATTTAATAGCAGTGAGTTCATGTACTACAAAGACTTCATTACTTTTATTAGCTCTCCGGGCTCCCTGCTTACTGGTGCACTGCGAGGTATTACTGAATAATCTATAGTTGTCAGAGAAATAAATGCACTCTAGCGTTGTACAGCTTTAATCCTACTTATTTTATTTTCTTATTTAGGGTGTTTTGGAAGGGTTTAGACAGATATCCTCAGCAGAGGAACGCTGTGGAGTGGTGTTGGTGTATGTCCAATATATGAGCACTGCAGAAAGTCCCACTTTCTTATGCCCAAGCACCTGTTGAACTGCATTCATAATGCCAGGCAGCAAGCTGATTCCTGTCGCTTTTCAGGTGAAGGCCAATTTTCAGGGGAAAAAAGGACTTATTTGCTGTTCTTTTTATTATGTTCTTTACTTTAACCAAGTTGTGTTTTGTGTATCCATTTCCGCACCTATAATATGCATATTTGTATAAATTGTGCCCTTGCCTTTGCAGCCCCTTCAAACCAGATCCTTTGCCATCACTTTCAAGTCTCTCTGAGAGCATGCTTACTTTTCGGTGACCACGTGGATCTTCAGCTCACCTCTGTTTGCTGTGCCAAACATGTGGTCAGTTGTTTTATAATGAGCCCTGGTGCCTTTGAATGGAGACATCTGAATCTCAGCTGTACATTGTGGTATTTTATTTGAAAACTGAGCAAGAACAGGGTAGAATAGTTCCTGCTGGTAAAGTTTTTTTTTTTTAGATTTATTTTTTATTTATACATACAAGCTGGGGCACAGGCCAGAGGCGTGGGGCGGCGAGAGGGTTCACCAGAGACAGAGTGGGGAGCAGAACAGGCAGATCAGAAATACACTGCTGAGGGGAGCAGCGGGCGAGGCAGGAGAGGTCTGCCGCACCCTGTGGGATTCTCCCTGGCGGGGCATCGAACTCGCGTCGCCGCTGCCGACAGCTCCACAGCGCAGCACTTAACCTCTGCGCCACTGGGGAGGCCCGCTGCTGGTAAAGTTAAGGACAGAAAAGAAAGATCTGTAAACAGCATGTACTTCCCTTTGATTTTTTAAAAGTTGATTTGAGCGTGAGAATTTATTAATCTTGTTAAAAATAATTTTGTCACATTGTCTAGTAACCTAGAAAAAACCCCAAAATTTGGAATGTCTTTTTTAAAAACAGCACAACCAAATACTTATAAGTAGAATTTTTGTGAGATAGTTGGCTGCTTATTAAATCTATATTAATTGAACTATATTTATAGTAGAGGCATGTATGTAGTAAAAGAATATAAAGGAAGTAAAATAAGTGGAACTAGAGTTTGTCCAGTGAAGATTAGTGTTGATAAAGCAGAATGCCCACCATTTGTAGTGTAAAAGTTGTCAATTTTCATAGATGTTAGCATTATTTGTTTGAAAGAAAAAAGAGAAAAAAAATCGCTATTAGTATCAGGTACTGAAATAAGAACTTTATATACATGGTCTTGTTTAGGTGTTTAAATGAGTGTACTTTTTATTTTTATTCTTTACAAACTCTAATGATGACTAACATGTGCATCATTACATAAACCTCCCATATATTTTAAGTTAATATTATATATTTTATACTTATTGACTACATTTTGTTTACATTTTGTTAATAAACACGGGGAACTCTGGAAGAGAAGAAAGGTGATGTCAGCCCAGTAGGAAAGTTGTTCACCCCCCTGGGCAAATCTGGCTCCTGCCCTTCTCAGCCGGATGTCTCTGTGCTTGCTGCCCCCCTTTCGTCCCTCTCACTTCCTTTAGTATCTCCGCAGGGTCCCACCTGCTCATCGACATGAAGTCCCTGAGTCGCTTGACCCTTCCGTGGAATTGGACACTGCTGGCCTCTGTGCTGCAGCACTTTCTCCTGTGGCACACGTGAGCGGGCTCTCCTGACTTCTTCCTTCTCAGGTCTTGCTCCCTCCCTCTGGCCATCGACTCTTCAAGTTCCTGCACACTCAGTGACAGGGTCAGTTGTCTGACAGCTGTGCTCCGAGGGCCCTTCTCACAGCTTCAGCTCCCATGTTCTTAGCTTCAGTTACCTGTTTTCTGCTGATGAGACCCGAGCTTAGTTCTCTAGCCCTTATCTCTACCTCTGCTCAATTGCTCACTTTACTTATATGAATGTATAAATATCTGCTATGACTGCGTATGCATATATACACATACTTACCTAATACCTTTTGCCGGATTCCATTTTTTTTGCTATTTAACTATGTGTCAAGATATAAAAAATTTGTGCCAAAATGAATAACTTTTTTAAAGAAAGTGTGTACAGATATTTAAAAATTTACATAGATCTATAATTCTCTTATGGCTCCTTTCATTGGCATCCTACTTAAAAAGGTTCAGATAGATTAAATAACTCTTTATCAGACAGCAAGTAGGGTGAGAATATGGACTCAAACTCAAGTTTCCGACCTCCGAGTTCACACCCCAGTGACTGCTTTTTCTGCTGTTTCTGGAAGGACCAAGCTTGATGCTGTAAATGAGCTTGAGAAACTTTGATGAGAGCTAAGCTTTTGAAGACCCTTAAATATCCAAGTTTCTGTAGGTAGAACTCATGAAATTTTTAATTTGAAGAAAAATCTCTATCTCCTTTCTATTTCATCCAGTAGCTTAGCTTATGTAGCATTTATATCAATGACTGAGGAGATTAAAAAATCACAGGAAAAGTGTAGTCAACATTTACTATGGAGTTGCTAACTTCCAGTTCTCTCATGTTATAATCCATTCAATTTTCTGGTCATTTAGAGGACCAGCTATTTATAAGGGGAATGGTTATGTCTTTAAGCTGCCAAGAAGTTTCCTTTAGGAGGCTTTGGGGCTCAGAATGATATGAAGGAATGGAGAGCAAGTGGCATGAACTGGTGATGGTATTGCCAGGGAAATTGTCAGATGTTGTTTTATTTAATTTTATCCTTTTGACAAATTATGCTTCACAGGTAAATTACCTGTAAGATGGCAAACAATCATTTGAAAAATGAAACACTTAATGTGAATTTTGATTAAAGTAAGAGTGTCTGTTGATAGAAATTCTGGAAACAAGTAGCAGAAGCAACAACAGCAACAATATTGCTTGAAGTTAAAATTGTTTTGTGGTGGGCATTTTTAGTGAGAGGCATCAATCATTTGTGTCTACAGCCAGGTGTCTCAGTGTTGAGTGGACCTGTCAATTTAAATCAGAAGTTGTACCAAACTGGAGATGGCTGGTGGTGTGAGGGGGAGGAGGAATTCGGGGAGCCCCTGCCTGGAAGTGCCTGGCGGTCGAGCACCATGGTTTCCACTGTGTTACTTAGCCCAGCTTGAGGATCAGCAGCATATGCATTTCTGAAGAGTTTGGAATCACTTGATCACTATGGGGTTTTTCATGCTACAACCCTGAGAGCAGTGTAACGTTTACCTTGACAGTCCTAGGAAACTCACATCTGCTGTTCCTGCAGTGTGGAGCTTGATCATTTTATCTTCTTAGCTTAGGTGGCAGGACTTTCTAAAGCAGCATGTGGAAACTTAATAATGTCATTCAAGAGCATACAAAAGGATAGGCAAAGAATAATGCTGAACATCTAGAGAGAGGAGATTGTTTGAACTCGTATTCTCTCAGTGTGGATTTAAGAGTAGTTGTAAGGATTAAAGGTGATGATTGTCAAAGTGTCTAATGCACAGAAGGCACTTTACACATAATAGCTGATTATCATAATGGAGGAGTTGACTGTACTTGCATTATTTTATTTAGATGTTTAGTAAAATATGATTCATTAATTGACACTTCCCACCTTCATCCCATTTCACCCTCTGCTCTCTCTTAGCCTCAGAATCACTTATGAATGTCCACTAGTTTATAATTATTTTGATTTGTTGATTCATCCACTATTATTCCTTGTTTTACTTATATATTTGAAAATGTCTTATATTTGTCTTTATTCTAACTTGCTTTACTACACATATTCTCTTGGGCTTCTTCCATTTTGCTGTAAATGGTGACATTTTGTCTTATAGCTGAATAGTGTTCCATTGTATGGAAATACCTCATCCAGGTCTCCATTAGTGGGCATTTAGGTTGCTCCCAGGTTCTAGCCATTATAAATAATGCTGCTGTGAACACTGTGGAGCATATAACAGCTCTGGAGATTCTTATCCAGCACATCTTTTTAAATAAGACTCTAGCAGGTTCTGATGACCTGCTAAATTGAGAAGCCACTGGATCAGGAGATTTCTGAATTCTCAGCCGTACCATCCAGAATTTGAATTTGGAATGATGAGAAGGTTCACGACTTGACACTTAATACTGAAGCTCACACAAATTTGCATGAAACAGGTTCAACTGTTCAGATGAGACTTCTCTCAAACTATGAAAACTTGTAATCTGGTTGAAAATAAAAATAGGGAGCTAACTGAGGAAACATGATACTTCATTTATTTCTTTTCAGCCAAACTAAAAATAGAAATCCATTGCCTATGACCTTGTTTGAGCTGGTTATTCTCAGTGCAAATTAACTAATAGGTCTCGGCTTTTCTTTCATAGTCTTTCCGGGGCTTCAGGAAATCCAAGACTTGGGGTGTCTGTGGTTATGTCTCAATCCTTGGCCCTTGACCCAATTCTCATGCTGTCATTCCCAAGTTTATCCTACACTGTCAAAGGGAATAAGTGAGTGTCAAAGTATCAGCTCTCACATTTTTCTACTGCTACATACAGCACCCGAGTTTGGGGCACATTCCCAAATGTGTACCCCCTATAATTCCCTGCTTTTTCCTCCTAGATGGCAGAGCATAACAGAATGCAAGTAATACAGGATAATTCACTAATGCCACTTCCACACAACCATTTCTATGGTTGCGTATGTATTGAGATAGCCGCTTAAAAAAATTTAGCGCCTATTTGTAAATAATTATGTGACGTGCTTCCTAATGAAAAGAGACTTTTGTGTCCAGGCAACAGGGTTGAGTGGTCAACGTAGAGATTTCTGATAGCCAAGAAAGGTCCATGGTTTTATTCAGTGATCATCCTCTGTGTTGAGGGTAGAATTCACTGTCAGGGGCCTCTTTGCTCTCAGACTTGGTGTTGCCTGCCTTCTGCTCTGCTTTGGATTGGAATCTTGGGCAGCCTCTTGCCAGGACATTTTTTCTACCAGACCAAGAGAAGGTTATGGAAGACTTGTGGTTTTTGAGGAAGCTAGAATATGTAGCACATGCAAATTAGGGAATTATACATTTTCATGAATATATATTTGCCAGGAAGTTGAACTCACTTGAACTAGGAACCAAAATTTGGGGCTGACTAACATCAAGTTTCTTCTTGAAGAAGGAAACAAACTCTTTCTCTTGTTCATGTATTATTTTTTGTCTTGACTTCCTGATGAGTCAGTGCTAATGTAGTATTTTTATTGGTGAATATAATTCTTTGGAACTTAGTTAAAAAAAATTAAAAATATATTCAAACAGCTGCCTGATGGCAGGAAGGCCTATGGCTCCAGGTTGATTAGAAATGGAAGATTCAGACATTGACTTGCTTCCTCTGGTGGGATGTGTTTTTTCTTAATTGAGGTAACGTTGGCTTACATTATTGTTGGTATTTTGGAAGTATAGGGTTCCCTGTTCTCTGCCCCCCCCCACCCCGCCGACCCTGCACTGCCACTCTAGTGCGCCTGCGGCCAAATATCAGTAGGTGAGACTCCTTTGAGTGTGTGGGCCCTTGCATCTGCATACTTGTGTGCTTGAATTCTTCCCAGCTTCTAAGATACCAGTTGGTGAATTAGAGCTGTGTAAGTTATAGAGATTTCTCTCTTTTTTCAAATCATTGAATGTTTTAAATATTCAGATAAGTATAGAGAGTAATATATATAACAAATACCTATGTACCAACTCTTCACTTCAGTCAAATCACCATTTTCCTTTATTTTCTTAAAGCTAACCTCCTCCACGTTCCCACTTCCTCCTCTGCCTCCTCCGCTTCTTTTTCTTCATTATCTCTTTTTTTCTTTCTTCATCCTTTTAAGGAATAAAATGCTATCAGTGAAGCAGAAGCCTCTGTGTGCCTCTGTTCAATCATATTTTACCTTTTCCTAGAAATAAAGATTCCCAGACTCAGTGTTTTTTATTCCCAGATATAACACTTTTCTGTTTTCAAACTATATCATTAAAATATGCTCTACACATAAAAAACACTATACACATGTTCCACATTTCTCTATTTTATATAAGTCGACTATATTGTAACTCATACTATGTACATTATTTTGCTGCATTTCACGTTTTTAAGAGTGTTCTGTGTCGATATATTAGTGTGATTTCATTGACTAGTCTACCACATTCCTCGCTAGGTGCGTGCTTTGATTCGTGGTCACTTAGATTATCCTCTTCATTTCTTCTTACGGTAACTCTGGCAAAGAGTTTTTAAAACAAAATTTAAAACAAAATTTCATTGAGGTAACATTGTTTTATAACATCACATACATTTCAGGTGTACAACATTATAATTTGACATCTGTAAACACTTCTGTTGTGATCACCAACAGAAGTCTGTTTTCTGTCCATCACTGGAAGACTGACCCCTTTACCTATTTCACCCCTACCCCTTCCAGTCTGGTAACCACCTATATGTTCTCTGTATCTGGGAGCTTGTTTTATTTTATTGTGTTTGCTTGCTCTGTTTTTTATATTCCACATATTACTGAAATTGTACTGTATTTGTCTTTCTCTGTCTTACTTATTTCACTTAGCATAACACCCTCAAGATAATGTCAGAAATGGCAAGATTTCATCTTTTTTATAGCTGAGTGGTATTCCATTCCACCGTTTATAGTCTTTGTATAATATATTGCTACAAATAATAATACACATATACACAATTTGTTAAGTTATTTTTTTGGGCCTGGAAATGCTAAGCATTTTTTCCATATAAATTAATGGTGATTGCTTCTTTGCATTATACCGCTTTTGAATGGTGAGGGAAATTGATCCTTGAATGTAGTAAAATAATCTATTGTGATTTTAACATTTTTGGGAAAGAAATTAATTTCTAAATTGATCTAGGCTTATTTTTGCCTGTTATTTATTTGAAGAGTAACGTTTGACTGGAATTGAAAAGACTTAAAACTATTTTTGGCTTCATAAACTAATAAAATTGATACATTTTAATGAATGCCCATTTTCCTGTGCCAAGCCCTTATGCAGTTCTTATTGCCAGTGTAGGTGCTGTCATCCTTTCTTACAGGTAGAGACTGTCGGCCCTGACAGGTCAGGTCACACAGCTATAAGCGGAAGGAGTGAGTTCCAAACACAGCTCTGTTTTGATTCCGAGTCAAAGTAGTGACTACTAAACTTATGCCTTGACCTATCCTCTGGCTGCCTATTTATTCTCATATTCCCTTCTATTTTGTTGGAATGATCAAAAGACCAGGCTGGTTACTTTCATGCTCTGGCAACACCAAACTGAGTTAAGATTTTTAGATTTTTTTTCTTCAGAGAGTAAGGAGTAAGAGAAAACCAGAGAATGGCCAGGCTGTCCTTCCTTCTCCTCCCTGAGGAGTGCTGCACACTGAGGGGAACTTGGGCATCAGAAGACCCGGCCCGGCATCTCTGAGACCTTTCTCAGCTGCTTTTCTAACCTCAAGCAAAACGGTTGCGACAGAAAACCCTCATGAACGACTCCGCAGCACGGACCCAGCCTCCGAGATCTGCTCTGAGATGAACCTATTAAGTACCTTGTTCCCATTAGTGGATTGTTTTAAAGCATTTCCCCCAGGAGATGAATTTGATTCTTTATTTCTCCAGGTTTCTTTAGCTTTCTGTTACTTTAACTGCAGGCTTATATTTTCTGAAGTATGTCTGCAGTGAAGCCAGGCAGAGCACATTAACAGACCTAGCATGCCACGGCTAAGTAATCCAGTAAAAGTATTCTTGTTGTGCCGTGCATGCATTCATAGGACCATTTTAGTTATTGCTGTAATTAGTTCTGATTCAAGTATTCCACAGAGAATGAGGTTTCTAGATTGAAAGTGGTCAGATGCAGGTTAGCAGTGGGGATGTAGATGCAGATGGCAGACAGAGCCTGAAGGAGAGATGAGAGATGTTTCTATATGCCTCAATTTGTGGCATTTCTGATTTTTATGGACATTAAACTTGGTCAAGCTGAAGGGCTATTTGCTCTGAGAGAGGATAATGTACACTTATCCCTATGAATTTTAAAAAATAGACTGAAGCTGCAACTGGCAGCCTACTGGGTAGCTTATAGTCACATTTATATTACAGTATCCTGTGATATAGGGCTTCCGAATAGGAAAAGAACAAGCATATTTTTCCTGGATAGTTCTAGATAAAATTAATTTGCCTCTTGGCTGATGATACAAGGTCGTAGATCTTAGCTCTGGAAGAGACCTGGCAGATCATGTAATCTTTCTTAGATTGCAGGTGATGAGAGTTTTTATTGATGATTCAGCATTATGTTTACAATGGGCGAGGCACTATTCGATGCGTCAGAAATGATAAGATAAATAAGACATAGTAGCCCCCTTTTCAAGGAATTCACAGTGTAATGGAGGATACAGCAATTTAAATAGGTTTTCCAAAAAATATGATAAAGACCATTTGGCATCTTGCAGCCTACCTGCATCAGGGCTCTGAAAGCTAAGAGAACGTGCCAGAGAGGAAATGCTTCTTGAAATTTGAAGAATGCCAGGAAATTTCTAGGTCAAAGAGGTACTTGGTGGTATTCTAGGTGGATGGACTCCTGCGTGCAAAGCTTGGTGGCATCAAGGAACACATTGCATTTAGCTAAGTCAGAAGTTCAGCAAGATGAGATCTTGTGAGGAAGCTAATGGGACCAGAAAATGTGAGAAGAAGCTAGGTCATGCATGGCATAATGGGACATTACATTACATTATATAATCACCACACTCCAGACTTAGAAATTGACGTCACCTAAAAAAGTACATAGGATTCCAAAGAGAGGATCATCAAAGAAAAAAAAAAATCACTGAACACATAAAAAAATCAGGATTACGCTGCTGAAAACTTAAAGTAATGGGGCTTCCCTGGTGGCGTAAGGGTTAAAGTCTCAGGGCTATCCGTATATCCAGTTCAATCCCCACTCAGGGAGCTAACTCACATGGTGTAGCAGACCTCTCCTATCTCACCTGCTGCTCCCCTCAGCAGTGTATTTCATTAGATCCGCCTGTTCTGCTTCCTACTCTGTCTCTGGTGAATCCTCTTACCCCACCCCGCACCTCTGGCCTACACTGCAGTTCTTGTATGCAAAAATAAATAAAAATAAGTCTTTAAAACTTAAAATAGTGAAATAACCTGGAAAGCATTAATAATTTCTCAATGGCTCAATTCATTAATTATTAAAAATATATTATAAATATATGTAAAATATAAAATAAATATAAATATAATGTAAAATAAAATATAAAAATAAATATATTAAACATGAAAAAAAGATTAAGTCACTTTGACAAAAGATCAGATAGATTGGAAAAAGAAACCTAACTTCTAGGAATGAAAGATGTAGTCAGCAGTAGTATATAAAACTCAGTGTAGGTTAAATGATGGATTTGCGACAGCTAAAGGGCAAATTAGTGAACTGGAAAAACTTTTGAGATAATAATCCTGAAAAGAGTTTAGAGAAATTACGTATATTATGTATAATGTATAAAATATAAATATATAAAATATAATTATAATGCTGTGTAATAAACATTAATTATAGATATGTAATACATAATACATATAAATATAATTATAATATATAGTATATATTATACAGGAATATATTATACATAATCTCTAAACTGTTTAGAGAAAGTATGTATATATGTAGCTTATATATAAACATATGTGTAATATATGTGTATAGATACAACCGTAATTCGTATGGGAAATAGAAAATTAGGTAAGTACTAAAATTCCAGACAAACACTGGTAAAATAGGGAGGATTGGTGCTAATGAACACATCCTGGCCCAGGACCTATGAAAAGAAGAGATAGATGAGTAAAAAGATAAATATCTAGTCCATCAACTAACACATTATAATAATTAAATCAGTTGTTTTAAGTCAGAATGTCAGTGAGGCTACATTTAATGTCTATTGAGGAAAAACTTTACAAGGGGAATAACTATTTTCAAGGGCCTGTGGACACCTAATACCTCTGGCTAAAATTCATAGAGCTGTGCCTTAGTAGAAAGGATTCAGCCCCATTCCCAACTCCTGAGGTTGGCAAACTCTGGTCCATTTCCTATCTTTATTGTTTTGCCTTTTACAGAATATCATATGATTGGAACCATATAGAAGCCTTTTCAGATTATCTTAATAATTTGCATTTGTTTCTTTAATGTCTTTTTAGGACTTGATAACTTGTTTTTTTTTTAGCACTGATACCATAAAATTTTAAAAACTGCAAAATGATTATATGTGTATATAAATGGTTAAAAAATTGGCATGTGTTATATATATAAGTATGAAAATGGTGAACATGGAAAATCAAGATGGAATTAATGAAGTACACCCAGGGGAAGTCTATTGTATTTTTCACTTCTTCAAAAAACTGACAGGTCTGTGCTCTGCCCAGACTGTGTTTTTCTGTGCTCTTAAAATAGAACATAGTAAGAATTCATTTAAAATTAGTAAAGAGCCAGTGAGGATACCCTGGGAAAGTAATTTCAAAAGGTTGGACAGAAGAAGCAAATAAGAATTTTTAGAAAATTCAGGAAATAGTGGAAAACTATTGGCAGGAGAGCTAAATCCACACTGTAATGTGATGGGAGAGCAGTACAGTGAGATGCGACTGAAAGGTGAGCTAATATAAGGACTGGGTAGAGGAGGCGAAAGGCAAATGATTAAAGTGACTTCTGATTAGTAATTTGAGGAGCACCTAAGGCCAGAGGACAGACTGATTAATGTTGAAGACTGATTAGTGGTTATTAATGATTTAGAAAGTATCTGAAAGATAGGGAGTGAATAGCAGGACCGGAGAACCCTCATCGGGTAGAAGAATAGGTGGAAGGGGTATGAAAGCATTAAGGTGAGATGGAAGGATAAGGTGTGATGTGATTCGGAATATTAAGATTTTATATGTGGAGCAGTTCCCAGTATCTACAAAGTCCTTGGATTGGCAGTGGGTACTTATTAAGAGGCCGCTGTGGTTGGGAAGTTAGGGAGCTGTAGGGATGGGCTGTTCTGTTAATCTAGAGACAGTGTAGGTCGGTGGTTTAAAGGGCAGCTCCCTGATCAGGCAGCCTAGTTTGGTTTCACTCCCAACTCTGCTACTGATGAGCTTTGTGATCTTGGCCAAGTCAGTAAGTTTTTAAGCCTCCATTTTCTCAAGTCTAAAATGAGATTAACTGAAGAAGCTCATTCCTTGTGGGATTGGTGGATAGATTAGGCAAGATAAAACATGATAGTACTTGCATGGTGCTTGGCACATAGAAGGTGCTCAAAAATATCAGCTAGTGCTTTTGCTATTTTTAAAATACTTCCATGTAATTGTTGAAGTACTCTCTACTCATGTAAGAGATGAGAGAGAAAATGTGAACTAGGTGCCAAAGTTATCAATAACTTTTGGGTAATGACCTTGAAACAAGTCCTTGAAACTGACAAGGAGTGGTCTGTGGTATAAATAAGGAAGCCTGAACTTCAGGGGAAGAGAGTTTTATGGATACATGTACAAGAAGTGTCTGAAAGTAGCGATAAACAGTTAAGAGAACATAGACTTTCCCCTCCTGCTGCAGACCTTAAAATAATGGAGAGGAGGTGGGCAGGAGGGAGACGAACATGAATGTGAATATAAGAGCACAAGATGGTAAACACAGAGATGTTTGAGGATGAATCCAAAACAGGATGGGAGAGTGGAAGGGCTTGCGTTTTGGGTGTTGTCTGAGGAGAATGTGGTGGATGATGTGAATGGAAGGATAGCATCAAGGAACTGCTTGTGGTGTTGTAGTGGCCATGTAGAGCCTCGATATATTCCAGTGACTTTTAAAATCCTGTATTTATCGAGACTACATTTTAGGAACTGTGCCTATTGCTAGGGATCTGAAAAGTCCCCGTGGCAGGGATAGGTAAATAGCCTAATGTATTTGAGGGTGAGCGTGGGGTTAATTTCCTAACTGGCTCCACAGAGGAGGCAGTGTTTTAAAGCGGGTTTTGACAGATGGTGATCAAAAACAGAAACTGCCCACGAGAAGGTCCCATGGATGAGAAAATGGACTCAAGAATCTCAGCAATGGTGTCATCAGAGTTGGAACATTTCAAAATTATACATC
Organism: Scalopus aquaticus; assembly: GCA_004024925.1. NCBI lineage: Eukaryota > Metazoa > Chordata > Mammalia > Eulipotyphla > Talpidae > Scalopus > Scalopus aquaticus. The sequence continues at coordinate 18,456 of PVIJ01007513.1, forward strand.
ATCATGACAGATTTAAAAAAAATGGTGGCAAAATGATTGATTTGGTGAAAAATTGATATGCAGCAAGACAAATGTGAGTGAGGAAGTCCCCACAGACTTTTTCTTTTTGACCTTTACTGAATGTCAATTTAACAAAGTTGCCTTTAAAACTGTATACCGGGAACATCCTTCTGGAGAGTTATGCAGACATCTTGCTCAGTTACTTTGGCTACTTTGATTTTGCTCCCTAACAATTACTTTATGCCAGACCATGAATATGTTGAAGATGAGTAATTAAAAATTTGAAACCACTAATGGTGGTGGCTTTAGAGCATCTTCCACCCCCTTTAGAACCAAACCTGCTTTCAGTGTCCAGTCTGGATTGGCACTTAGAAGAGCTTGGGGTAAGCTGATAATCAATCACAGCCAGATAATAGACATCAGTGATATTGCTTTGCAAGGTATATGCTCTGATTTATGTCAGTGGGTTGTTGTTTATGGTACCTTTAAAATATTTGTCATAGAATAAGGCTTTTATAACTAAGCTTCAAAGACAAAGCCATTATTTAGTTTATTTATTTATTTAAACACCCCATTTATCCATATACTGATTACATTTGGATGTTTGGGGTGGTTGTCAGTAGCTATAGTTGATATAATTTATAAAAATGCCTGTTCCTTACCTGATGAGAACATTAACCAATTGGCAACATAGACTTTAGTTGTTGGTTTCAAAACTCATTAATAGTTTTAAAACTCCTAATTTTGTCTTTAAAAACTGCCTTTGCCCCAACCCTTGAATATTATCTAAAGCTGGAGGGTTAATTTTATTATCTTGTTTGTAACATAGCCTGTTTTCAAGAGGAGAGAAACTTTTTTAGGTGACTCCAATGTATTTCTTCCACTGTAGCTAATCTGATGGGGATGCAAGTATATGTGCAAATAAATACTTGTATTTTATTTTTATTTTTTCATTTAAATAGTTATTTATATCTTTTACATTATTGTGTATTCCCTTTGGGTAACCCACCACCGATTTACCTGTGACCCATCACCATAGTCCCTTGTGCTCTTTTCTACCCCGTTTTGAGCCCTTATCCTCCCCCTCCCTCGCTGAATATTTCTCTCTTGTTAGGTTCCCCTATATTCCTGTTATAAGTGAGACCACTCAATATTTTTCTCTTTCTTTCTGGCTTATTTCGCTGAGCATGATCCCTTCTAGTTCCATCCATGTTGTTGCAAATTGTATGTGGTGGTCTTTTTGAAGGCTGAGTAGTTTTCCACTGTGTATATGTACCACAGCTTCTGGATCCAATCGTCAATTTTTGGGCATCCATGTTGGGCATCCAGTGTCTTAGCTATTGTAAACAGTGCTGCAATGAATATACGCGTGCATGTATCCTTTTGGATTAATGTTTTTCTGTTCTTTGGGTAGATTCCCAGAAGTGGTATTACTGGGTCATATGGAAGTTCCATTTTTAGCAATTTGAGGAACCACCATACAGCTTTCCATAGTGGTTGGATCAATTTGTATTTTCACCAGCAGTGTAGGAGAGTTCCTTTTTCTCCACATCCTCGCCAACATTTGTTGTTGCCTGTTTTTTTTGATGTGTGCCATTCTCACTGGTGTGAGGTGGTATCTCATTGTGGTTTTGATTTGCATTTCCCTGATTATAAGTGATGTTGAGCATTTTCTCATATATCTTTTGGCCATTTGCATTTCCTCTTTGGTGAAGTGTCTTTTTAGCTCTTCTGCCCATTTTTTGACTGGATTGTTGGCTTTGTTTTTGTTGAGTCATGTGAACTATTTGTAGATATTTGTGATAAGTCCCTTATTGGTTATACTGTGTGCAAAAATTTTCTCCAAGTCAGTAGGGTGTCTATTCGTTTTGTTTAACGCCTCTTTTGCTGTACGGAAGCTTTTTAGTTTGACGTAGTCCCAGCTGTTTATCTTTTCCTTCACAGTCTTTGCTTTGGGGGATGTGTCTTTAAAGATTTTATTGAGATGTATGTCCTGTAGTGTTTCGCCTATATATAATATTGTTTCAAGTGTGCGTTTTTGAAAATCACTGCACATATACCATGTTAATATAAATTTCTTTTTCACATAGTATTTAATTTATTTTATTGTGGCAGCTTTGCTTTACAACACTGTATGATTTAGGGGAATAGGTTTACACCTCTTTAGATGTATCTTACCATATCCACTGCCAGAGCACGAATAGAACTCCACTATAGACCACTGGGCTCTCTCCTTTACTTGTTCTTCCCCCTCCCCCTTTAGTAGCCTCAGTTCTGCAGTCATAGCTCTAGGCTTTGTTGTGGTTTAGTTTTGTTTGTGCCTTTGTTTTGTTTCTCTATATTCTCAACTCATCTGGTTTTGGTCTTTCTCCTTGTGACATTTCATTTAGCATAATCCCCTCTAGTTCCATCCTTGTTGTCACAAATGGCAAGATTTCATCTATTTTTTTCTTTAAACAGCTGAGTAGGATTCTGTTGTGTATATAGACTATATCATCTAATCAGCTCCTCTGTTTTTGGGTACTTAGGTTGTTCCCATATCTTGGCTATTGTAAATAGTGCTGCAATGAACACAGAGGTGCTTATGATCCTTCCAATTAGTGTTTTTGCATACTTTGGATAAATACCAAAGAATGGAATTTCTGGATCACATGGTAGATCTATTTTAAATGTTGTGAGGCATCTCCATTTTGTTTTCCACAGGGGGTGTCCTAAACCATATTCCCCCAACAAGGTATGAAGGTTCCTTTTTCTCCACATCCTCACCAACGCTTGTTACTTCTGTCTTTTTGATGTAGGCGATTCTGCTGGGTGTGAGGTGGTAATACCTATGTTTAAAATTTTCACCAAAAATACCTATGTAAAAAAAAATTGTAACAGCTTATTCCCTCCTGTAACTTTATTTTCCCTTTCTATTCCTTGTCCATCTTGGTTCCTGATTCTGCATCACTCTCAAGCTTCCTATGTAGAGAGCAAATGGAAACCATTGTCTAAGAATGACCCCTTCTTCACACTGTTCTTGCTTCACTTGCACCTATTTGCTCTCCAAATCCTGTCAGAGGACTTGCCCACCTGTGCTCTGCATCACATCCTGCCCGGCGCCTCGCCTTGCTGAAGATTTCCACTTTCTCAAGCATCTTCATTTTTTTAAAAAAAGATTTAGTTATTTATGCATATAAGAACTGGGGTGTAGGCCAGAGGTGTGGGCGGGGTGCTGGTGGTGAGAAGATTCACCAGAGATGGTGGGGAGCAGAGTAGGCAGCTCTACTGAAATACACTGCTGAGGGGAGTGAGACAGGAGAGGTCTGCTGTGCCATGTGAGACAGCTCCCTGGGCTGTGGCAGCTGCTGTGGCTGCTCATAGCTTTATAGGCTGAAACTTAACCCTTTGTGCCACCAGGGAGGCCCTGTATTGGTCATTTGTATTTCACATCTAAATTACCTTAAAGATTTGAAAAATTTTCACTGGCAGTTTCCATCCTCTCCCCGTCTCCTTACTTGCTAACCCTCTTTAGTTCTGCTCCGGCCTTAGCATTCTGTAGAAACATGCATGTCTCCCTCTCTTTTCTCAGGCATTGTCAACACCTTCTTCCTAGTAAATTCAGTGACTATTTCCCATTCACCACTGTACACAGCCTTTCAGAAGCTGTTGACCATCTATTTTTTCTAGAACCATTTCCTAGATTTGACCTTTATGTTGCAGGCTTTTCTGATCTTGCTCCCACCTCCTTTGCTACGTCTTCTCTGTTTCCTTTGTGCTTCCTTCTTCCATGTGGTTATTTAATGCAAGACTCTCTGGAGACTCTCTTCCTACTCTACACCCTCCCTAGCCCTACTGGAACAGCAACTGATTATTAGGACCCAGAGTTCCCTAAAGAAAAAAATCAGATGCTGTTGCCAGAATAAGGAAAATGGATACCAGGAACAGATACTGGGTAAACAAAGAATAAATAACACAACAAAACAGAAACAAATAAGAAGTCTGTCTTAATGGGTCATCTATAGTTGCTTACAATTGACCTTCAGACTCTTTAGCATAATCCCCTCTAGTTCCATCCTTGTCCTCACAAGGATGTGACATACTTCATACTCTTCACTGTGAGCCAATGCACCTTCAGACATTTTGTCTCCCCCACTCCATATTTGCCAAATGAAATCCCACCCACTTCCTAATACTCAGAATTTATTCCTCTGGAAAATCTAAATTAAACTTTTCCTTCTGTTTGTCCTCGTAACAATTGACTTCTCTTCTTGGCACTTAACCACACTCGGATTTTCACTCATGTTATTTCTGTTTTGCATCCCTCTCTCTACTAGAGTGGGAAGTTTAGGCTCTGCAGGTAGAAGGACTAAACCTTGTCAAGTTTTTCATCCTCCTGAATCTGACAGGTGGCCGGGTTCTGGTGAGGGCCTCGCACGGCCCTGTTGGTTAGATGACCTTTGCCTATTCCTAGTGAGTCGTAGGCAGGCAATATATTCAAGGAACTTCAAATAGTTAAAAAAAGAGAGACAATCAAAGAGGGAAAAGATGCAACTTTACTTTATAAAATAAACTTATTTTTACATTTAATTATTAAATTAGCTAAGTTCATCAGAAATTGCCAGTTTAGATTCCTGAGAGCTACTATGATGTAACAAGAGCCCCTTCTGTTTCACATTGTTTCATGGAAAAGATATCCTAATCCTAAATATTGTGAGTTTTTCCCCCTCATCTGGTTTTATCTCCAACAAATGACCTGCCCTCTAGTTGTTTGTGTTGGTCAGTCATGATCCTCATGTCCTAAACAGATCCAAACAATTGTGGAACAACCTCTCCAAACAACCGAGTTCTAGGAAAATGAAATTGCCCCTGTGATAATTTGGAAAGAAGACTGATGACCTTCAGCTTCAAAACAATACAGTCGCAGCCTCTTGCATGTGAAGTTTATGAGAACACTCGCTTTATAAGCCCCACAGGCCGGGGGTGGTGGGTGGCTCATGTTTGCACCCCAGAGGAGGCTGCGCTTCCCCAAGGATGGGCAGGGGGTACATCACTGCTCCTATCTTTTTCTAAACACTGTGTAGGGCTGAGGTGAATGTGACCTCAGCTTTTCCTTCTCCAAGTTAGTTCTGCTTATAGAATTCTAGGATAATATTTCGGCCAGAACTTTTAATCTGAATGTAAGACCCTGACTGTGTGTTTCAAATTGGGCTTACTCAGCATTAGGTCACAGGAAAGCTGTTTTGTGACAGTAGCCGTGGGGAAGGAATTGATGGTGAGAGATGTGTGTCAGAGATACTTTGAAGGGTGAGTAAAATGGCCTCTGCCTGTGGTCCCTCACAGTTCGTGTTGGGTATTTTGATCTCCATACAGCTCTGGATTTCTTCTTAAGACAGGTCATCTGTCTTGAAATACACTGTTGTCATTTCCGAATCCTCTAGCTTCTGTAATCTTAGCTTATCTTACATAAAGATTTTACCTTCTGCCAAGGACAGATAAAGCACTAATATATCATTTTTATGTAAAGAACAGAGTACAGTAGAGTCAATCATATTCTGGTTGATTAAAGTGATATGTGGAAAAGACAGTTTTTCTTCCTCATTTGTTTTAATGTCTTTGTCTTTAAGATAACTGAAGTTCATCAATTTCTTTGCTGTGTTAAATCCTTTTATGAATGTGTTTCTGAGTGGCTTTAGTCTGAAACAGACTTAAACTGGAATGATTCTTTCTTCCAATTCGAAATTATCCTTTTACTGTGACAAACACATAAAAAATACAAATGTATAAAAATGACACTTAAATAACAATTGTTTTAGAGAAGAAATTTTTGCATCATTTAACTACTTACCCAGACTTCCTTAAAAAAAGAATTTTGGAATTCTTTTTTTATACTTAAATAATTGCTAGAAAGTCTGGCATGAAGAGACTTTTTAGATTATTCTTTCCTAATAGGTTTGCCAGGTAAAATACCGACTGCACAGTTAAATTTGAATTTCAGATAAAAACAAATAATTTTTTAGTGTAATATATCCCAAATATAGCTTGGGGCACTTCTACTAAATAAAATGTTTATTACATGTCTAGAATTCAAATTCAAGTGGGTCTCTTGTATTTTTATTTTCTAAATCTGGCAACCTTTGCATAGTAGAAGAATATCTTAAACATTAAACCTTTTCTTTCAAAAATTCAATTTATAAAAAAAATGCTTCGTTGGGTCACATTTCTTGGGTCACATTTTTTTTTTTCCCACCAAAGCCGACTGGATGATTTATGCAAAAATTCTTTGTGAACCGAAAGTCTCGCTACACCAATTTTGTTTCTGTGCACTAAGAATACAACAGATTGAAGAATGCAACACTTAGGATTCTAAGGGCAGGACAGCTGTACTTATGCGGAGGAGGTGAGAGTGATTTCTCTCTTCTACAGCATTGCTCCATGTTCAACCTCCCAGGAAGCTTATGCAAATTTTCAGAGGAACATGTACGTGAAAGGAGTTGTATCTGATCTGACTTGAGAGAGAGAAAAAAAAATAGAGAGAGAGAGAGAGAGAGAGAGAGAGAGAGAGAGAGAGAGAGAGAGAAAGAAAAGGAGGAGGAGCAGAGTGCAAAACCCTGCAGTGGAGATGATCAGTGTTCAAATCTTGTGTGGGCAGCTCAGGAGCTAGTGTCACTGTAGATTAAAACGCCGGCGCATAAAAAGTTCCTGAGAGTTACGAATGTGGGTCCAGCTGAGCTTGCTGACAGTTAGGAATTTTCACTTCCCAGATTTTCTAATATGCTCTAGGACTTGTGAAATCCCTGTACACAGGTGGAGAGAACCCTTCCTTCGCCCTCAGGTCATCAGTTTATAGCCTGAGGCTTGCGTTTCATTATAGCGCTTCATTATCATATCTTGCATAGCTATAGATGCAAATGACAGCAATTAATCCATCCACATTTTCTAAGAAATGGTTTAGGAGGGGCCTTTGGCCTTTCAGGGTGGCGCAGGACAAAGTGACCACATTGCTATTGATTATGACCTCTGACAGACTTAACACCCCAGGCCTTGTTCAGATGCACATTTGAAACTGAGATGGATCAAGCACATAGCTAATGAATTTAACAGCCTCATTAGGTAACTACACTGCCCCTTAATAGTTCACAGAAATGCTCTTGGCATTTTAAAACAGGCATTAATGGAGGAAGCTTTGGGGATTTCAGGCAACTGCCGTTCTCCTTCCCCAGTGCCTCCCACCACCGGCTTTGCTCAACTGCCATCTCATCTCTGCCTGCCTGTCAGGACCTGTCTGTATTTTGCACGTTGTAGATCACTGTTGAAGGAGGCAATCATTTAAATGGCTCCAAACGAAGCCAGTTATTTCCTATTATTTATTTACTTGATCTTGGAGTCACAAAAAATTATATAAGCCAAGATCTGAGGCTTCTCTGCTCTCTCTGACCCGAGCTTTCATCCTTTGAGTTTCGATGGAGATGTTTCGTTCGCTCTGAGCTCCATTTGAAGTTGTTCTGTGGCAGTGATTTATTCTGGGCCTGCCGTGCCCTCCTCCTCTGTGCAGAACTGCTGCCAGTGTGGCCAACCTCCATCCCGTGAAACCGCTTCCATTGTGGGGCATTCTGAACCCCCCTCCCCCCGGACATCCTAATCTTTGCAGTTGGTTGTTGTATACGTGTCTGTGGCATAGTTTTTGCTCATTCTCTTTAGATCCATCTAATACTGCATACAGATAGCGCATTAACTTAGTTTCCCAACAAAACCTGAAAACCAAAAAGAACTGGGTGAGAACTCTTATTCAGGAATTGGGAAGAGGAGAAATTTTAGGATGGAGTCCAGAAAGGTCAGGGCTTCTCTTTCATTTACAAATTGCTGTGAGAGAAGGTGTTCTCTGGTACACTCTGAAGACAAACATTTTATGAAATGCTCCTCATTTCTGTGGTTTCTGCAGATCTTGTGTTTGTTTTGCTTCAGTCTCACCACTGCTTTCACTGACAGGGCACACACAGAAAAGTGTCATCTATACCATGAAATGAAATGAAATAGTTAAGGAGGGGTCTTTGGCCTTCCAGGGTGACTCAGGACAAAGTGACCACATTGCTATTGCCTATGATCTCTGACAGACTAAACATCCCAGGCCTTGTTCTAAAATTTGAGAATGCACTAGAGGGAATGAACTAAAGGGAATTTGAGGTGTTTCTATGAAGATGTGAGGTGGTAAGTCCAGCGTCTGCCACACACCCTCCTCCAACCTCCTGAAGCCAGGAGCTCATGGGGCTGCTAGAGGAGTTTGTGTTCTATGGCAACTTCTAGCAAGGGGCATCGGGGAGCAGGTGGACAGTGGTTGGGGGCTTCCAGCAGGCACTGGGCAGGCAGCAGCTTGACCCTCTGTCACCATGTGGCTTGGACACACTGGTTCGTTGGTGTTCACATGCTCTGCGACTGCTCTAGAGCGGCAAACACATTCTGGAAAGTAGCTTTATTTATTATTATTTTGAAATAATAGAGAGCTGGCTCCTAAAATCAGTAGAAGACTTTTGGGGCCAGGCTCAGTGAGTGTCGGAGTGGTCCACACTAGGTAGCCATCATTTTGCTTTGTCCCCTGTGGGCACTTCTGGGAACTGTCGCATGCAGAGCATGCCCCTCCCAGGAGGCTGCCTATGGATGGAGGTGATGCCTGGGGACCAGCCCTTCGAGCTGCCCTGGGTGTTGAGGGGAGTAGTCTTTCTTGGCACATCTGTAATTCCTTGCCACACGCTGCTCTGCTTCGTCACTTTGCTTAGCAAAGTTTAGAGTGAATAATATTTTAAAGGAGATCTCTATCTGTCCCCATACGTCAGATATGCCTGATTAAAGAGGCTCAAGAATTCTTTGACACTCTTTCCATCTAGAGTTTGAGTCCTTCTGTCTCCTCCCCATGAATCTGGGCAGGTTCTGTCATTATTCTGATAAACAGAATTTGATGGAAGTGATGCTGTCCCTGGTTTTGGCCCAGACCTTAGATTCACAGCTCCTAATCTGATGCTTGGAAGGCTTACAAGTGGAGCCCTGAGCCACCATGTGAAAAATATAACTATACGGTGATAAAGCCATACAAGGTGGCCTACATATAAAGAGACTACAGGGAAAGGGGGAGTACCTTAGCTGAGCCCCACCTTCCTCCTGGCCTCACTAGTGCATCAGACTCCTGAGAGAAGCTGTCTTGCTTTGGCCAGACCAGTCCAAATCCCCAGCTCTATGCCACTGAGTGTCCTCCATCAATATTATAAAAGAGAGACTTGTCCAGTCAAAACCTGACTGAATTCTTTTTTGTGTATATTATAACCATAGATTTTTTTATTAATTTATAGCTATATATTTTACATCGTTGTTCATTTTTGTACAATGTTTGAGTTCTCTCAGGTGTAGTCCCCATAAAATTCCCACCACCAAGTCACCCTTCAACTGTCACCATAGTCTCTTGTGCTTTTCCTTCCCCTGCTGAATGTCTCTGATTTATAGTTTGCCTGCACTTTTTGTTTTTTTCCTGATCCCTTGTGTGGTTCCCCTATATTCCTCCTATAACTGAAACCATCCAGTATTTTTCTTTTTCCTTTTGACTTACTTCACTGAGTATAATCGCTTCCAGCTCCATCCATATTGCTGCAAATGTCATGTGTTTGTCTTTTGATTGCTGAATAGTATCCCATTGTGTAGATATACCACATCTTTTTTCTCCAGCCATCTGTTTTTGGGCATTTAGGTTGTTTCCATATCTTAGCTATTGTAAATAGTGCTGCAATAAATATAGGAGTGCAGAAAGCATGACTTAATTCTTGTCCCACAAAAACGGAGAGGTACAATAAAACAGAATTTTAAGCTACTGAGTAAATTCCATACCAGTTAGAAGACCACTTTCCTTTTAAAGACACATTCATTGACTTCTGCAGGATTCCCACTTTTCCTTGTACTCTCTGCCCTTTTCTCTTTCTTTGGTGAGCTGTCTCTTCCCAGGCCATCCCCTGGGACATTGATGCTCCATAGCATTCTCTTCCACCAAATTGCTCTTGTTATCATTCACTCCCATGTTTTTTAAAAAAAATTAATAAAATTAAATTTTAGCAATTTAAGATTCACAGCAAAATTGAACAGGAAATATGGAGAGTTCCTGTATGTTTTCCGGGTCCAGATCACAATACCTTATGAAATCTAATTTTCCCTGGATAAAAACAAAACAGTTTTCAAAATTACCTTACCCTGTCTCTTTCATTTTCTAATCTGCTTTATTTTTCATGTATCTGTACCTTCTTTTTATTAGACTGCAAATTCCTTTTTTACTTTATTGAGGCAACATTGGTTTACAACACTGCCATAATTTAAGGGGAATAGGTTTACATGTTCTCAGATGTATGTTTGCACACTACCCCAACATCAGAGCACCTGTAGTCCTTTACCTAAGGCCATTGGGTCCCCTCCCCTCTTTGTTCCCACGCCTTCTTTCCCCGCCTCTCTACCTAGACTGTAGATCCCTTAAAGGTGGGTGCATGCATGTCTGACTGATCTCTCCGTTCCCCAGCTCCCAGCTGTGGTTCACTCATTATTTTGGCAGACACTGGGCTATGCCATATTGCATATGTGCCATATTGCACTGTTTCCTATTTTGGTTCTGCCTTTCTTATCAGACTGAGTGCTCTTGAGGTTATGTATTTTTTGGTTTTTCATCTCCTCGTTCCTTGTGCAATGTCACTATATTGGTAGGTGGTTGATAAATGCCTATTTTGTTTAATGTGAAAGGCAGTGTGAAAGTGTTAATGTGAAAGGCTTTTCTATGATAAATTTCAGTTAAAACATAAGTCATCTTTAGTAGTAAGCAATTAAAGATCAGGAAACAGTGCAGAAAAAATTTTTAATTGAATGTATTGTGCCTTCAAAAGATTGCATTTTGTAGCCTTATGTTTCTGTGTTAGGATTAGAGTTCTCATGGATTCAAATAGATTTCTACCTCTTTGGAATTATAACTTCTTACGACAGTAGAAATATATCAAGAAGAATTTGAGTCAAAATGCATCTTTAAATTGCTTTTTTTCTCAGAACTTTTGACATTTAAACCTCATTATCTCTTGCTACTCGAGTATCAGTGTTGACCTCACGGATTTGATAGAAAGTGGAGAACTCGAAGGGCAGAAGAGGACCAGAAGGCAAGGTGGCTGAAAATGAAGAGCAGAGAGGGATAGCCTGGGCTTGATGATGTTCAGTTCAGACCAAGAAAAGGAGCTATGGAGCAGAAAGGAAAGGGATGAGTGATGTTGAGAGCAGCAATATGGGCAGCAAAGACAACGAAGATTGAGCTCCAAAGGGCAAAAGTCAGATTTAAAGGGGACATTTCTAAGAGAATACCAGCGATCTTTTAATTGCACAAATAACTTCAAAATATCATTAATTAAAAACGAAGGAGTAAAATCTCCTCCAACATCATCTTTGAGCTTTTAATTTATTGGTCTTTTTTCCACCCATAGTATGGAAAATATTTAGAGATAGAAACCTATCAAGTGAATCTATAAATAACTATGACGTTTCTACTCATTATTCCATATAATTTCTCCTCCTGGGAGAGAAGGGACGTTTTTAGAAATGGCACCTCTTGTCAGCACTACAACTGAGTTTAGACATCTACCTTCAAGAAGGTGTGGACTTTAGTTCTTCATGCCATTGTTACACTAATTTAATAGGTATTCCAGAACTTAGAAGGACTTATTCTTTTTCATCCCAACATGTGTTGATTGGCATTCATAGGTGTCCCTCAATCTCATGAGTGTACTTAAATTTTGATAAATCTCCTTACCCCCAATTTGTGGAGAAATGAAGCACTGAGATAATTAATAATTCTCCTTAATGCTAGTAGTGCTTATTAGCTATGAGCAATACAGACAAAGAAAATGGCAGTTTATATTTATATTTTACAATAAGCTTTTATTTCTTTTTTTAAGATTTTTTATTTTATTTATATATACAAGCTGGGGTACAAGCCAGAGGCGTGGGGTGGCGAGAGGGTTCACCAGAGACAGAGTGGGGAGCAGAACAGGCAGATCAGAAGTACACTGCTGAGGGGAGCAGCGGGCAAGGCAGGAGGGGTCTGCCGCACCATGTGGGATTCTCCCTGGCCGGGCGTGGAACTCGTGTCGCTGCTGCCGACAGCGCCACAGTGCAGCGCTCAACCGCTGCGCCACCGGGGAGGCCCCCTAAGTTTTTATTTCTGACTCAGAAAAGAAAAGAAACAAGGGAGTGATAATGATAATATATTGATATACATCTTTAATCTACAGTAATTATATATACATATATATGTAATGACATTGGTAAATGTTAATACTTTACTCTTTGTAGTAAGTTATTTGCAGTCCCCTTTCTAACTTTTGGTGGAAACAGTTGCTCTAACAAAACTTTATAATGAACTGTAACCTGTCGAGCCCCTGTAAATTTATTTAAGAGCTCCGACAGTGAAGTCAATGATTGTGGACCTTGAAATACTTCTTGAGTGTCCAATACATTTTCCTACCCAGTTTTCAATATAAACCACTTTTATTTCTCTTGGGAATCCCCTGGCAGAAATTCAAGGCCTTTTTCCAATGCCAAAATCTAAAATCTCCATTTCATCAACTTTGACTACATTAAAAAAAGGTCAGAATACGTTATGATAACTTTATTATCAGACGAAATCAGAAATATCCTCCATCTTCTATGTCTTCAGATACTCAGGAGATTTTACCATGTGAAAGGTTGGAAATTTTAGCATTGTGCTTGGACCTGCCAAGAATTTGCTTCAGGCTCTGTTTTCTGGAGAACCTTGGTTCCAGCAGTGGCTGTTGACCTTCTCTCTTTTCGGGAATGTGCTTTTGCCTATGCATAGCCTTTTCCTCTTGCCTTTTGGGATATTTATATTTTGTGTAATGACTTGTAAGAAGCTCTGTAGTAGATGGAGAGTTAATACTTTCATCACTTTTGATTTTGTTTTATTATCTTTTTTTTTTTTTTACATGCAAGCTGGGGTACAGGCCAGAGGCATGGGGCGGCGAGAGGGCTCACCAGAGACAGAATGGGGAGCAGAACAGGCAGATGAGAAGTACACTGCTGAGGGGAGCAGCGGGCGAGGCAGGAGAGGCCTGCCCCACCATGCGGGATTCTCCCCGGCTGGGCGTCGAACTCGTGCCACTGCTGCCGACAGCTCCACAGCGCAGCGCTCAACCGCTGCGCCACCGGGGAGGCCCTGTTTTATTATCTTTTTAAATTAAAAAGTACTTTCTCCTTTTCTGCATGTGGGGGTACTTTTTTTTTTTTTTTTTACCGTTTCATTTGTGCACTATATCTCATAGGTAGAAGAGTAACCAAAACATGTTGTTTTGATAATATAACAAATAATAAACAAATAACCGTAGTTATTTCCTGTTAACAAAAAGATCATTGGCTGTGCCATAGCAGGCCCCACTGTGACCCTCTCCAATCATACACTTTTTCTCCCCTATTTGTAATTATTCTTGTGATTTCTGCTTTTTTAGTACATTGTGTGTATGTGTAGTTTTCTACAACTCCTTGCGCGCCATCTTTTCAGCTGTTGCTCCACTCCTTTTCCATCCAGCAGACAATACAAGGCACATATAGGGAGGCCAGGTGATAGAAGTAACCCAGAGTTTGAGCCAAAAGGAGAAAGTAGTAAAGATTCAAACTGAAGTCTTTAAAATTTAAGGCAATAAGCATTGATATCCCTAAAAAAAAAAAAAAAAAAAGATTAGCTATAATCATGGGTAATAATTTAAGAAGGGAAAGAAAAATTGAGTGAGACTTCTAAGTCCAACACTGAGAAATACGAGGTGGAATAGTGGCAGAAAAATTACCCAAAGATGTTCAAATAAATATTATATATTTTATATACTATCTGTAGATATATAATCCTCTGTTGCTTGCCATCATTTAATAGGGTGTCTCTCTTCCCCTGTACAGTTAAATACTGATATATAAGAACAGAAGTTAAACATGGGGTCATAGTGTTACAGGGCAGCCCCGATATAAATGGGGTGCCTGTCTGTGGGTTCTCACCTGTGCACTTAGAGGGACTTACAAGACTCAACTCCAGATACACACAATAAAATTAATAAAAGGGTTCATTTACAAAAAGGGAAAGGAAAAAGGTAGATAATAAATTGGTGAATGTGTCCTACCAATTCTAGCTAGGCTGGAATCTTAATGGCACACTCAAAAAACCTGGCGATCCACAACCACGAGCAATAGCCCCCCTCAAAGCTCACAGGTCTGGTTTTTAAATACCAAAACCATTTCTTACCATAACTCCACCCTCAGTCCTCAGGATCCTTCCTTCCGTGATGATAGCATTTTGGGATTCATAGTCCTAGGTGTCTTGGATCTCTCTGGCTTGAGGTGGGGGTGGGGTCCGGGACACTCCCCTTTCCTGAGGACCACCCCTTACAATAAAACCAATCTTACGTGTTTCCTTTGTGTTTGGAAGAGGACATTATTCCACTCATAGGCTTGATGTTTGGGACAATGTCATTCCTATTACTCAGGGCCATCATCAGCCTTGAACTTTATTTTTTTATTTTTTATTTTTTTAAAGATTTATTTATTTATACATACAAGCTGGGGTACAGGCCAGAGGTGTGGGGCGGCAAGAGGGTTCACCAGAGACAGAGTGGGGAGCAGAACAGGCAGATCAGAAATACACTGCTGAGGGGAGCAGCGGGCGAGGCAGGAGAGGTCTGCCGCACCATGTGGGATTCTCCCCGGCCGGGAGTCGAACTCACATAGAGCGCTGCCGACAGCTCCACAGTGCAGCACTCAACTGCTGCGCCACCAGGGAGGCCCAGCCTTGAGCTTTAGAGTACCTTTTTGTTCTTGTTAACTTCCCTATAAGGGATTTTATTGTCATTTAGAATATAAAACTCCAGATGAAAATAAAGAATTTTAGAGGGGTCACGTGACTTGTCAAAAGTCATGTAGGAAATAAGTAGGAGAACTAGAATTTGGCTCCAGGATATTTTGGATCCAAAACCACGTTTCCACCCCCCCAAAGATTTATTTTATTTATTTATTTATGCTTAGAAGAATTGGGGTGTAGGCCAGAAGTGCAGAGGGTGAGAGGAATCACCCTCTGAGACAGAGAGGGAGCAGAAAAGGCGGATCTACTGAAATACACTGCTTAGATAAGCAGTGGGTGAGACAGGAGAGGTCCGCTGTGCCAAGTAAATTAGCTCCCTGGCTGGGGATTGAACTCAGGTAGCAGCTGTGATAGCATGATAGTGCTGAGACTTAACCCCTACGCTAATAGGGAGGCCCAAACCACATGCTTTTGTACTATATGCTGTTCCCTTTCCTATGTCAGGGAGCAGTTTTTTTCTCAGGTTGAGAGTGCTGATACTGATTATTATAAATGAACTATTAAGCTTGGCTTTGTCTTAATTATAATACCATGGCTATTAGAGTATAGTTGAGACGCACAAATAAATCCTTCTTGTCATGAGAGAACTGTCTTCAGCCACTTTATGAAATTAAAAGCAAACTGTCTCTGGGGGAGGTTAAATAATTGTTGTGCAGATCAAATAAGGTATTATCAGTGTACATAGAATGCACTGACATTATGCAGGAAATGTGCTCTGCTTGTGTGGTGTAGACTTCAATATGTGTTGCTGTGCTGGTTGTATAGTGAAATATATGATGGCAGAACCAGATCTGCCATCATACTGCAGAGAATCTCAAGAGGTCTGTCACTCAGCTTATGCTCTTTTAAGGGCAGTAGGGATTGGATGTACCAAGAGGAATATCAGGTTCTCTCAATGCTTAAGAAGAAGAGCCAGCAGAAAAGAGAGAGCAAATGGCTGAGCTGCCAGGTACCACTATAAATCTTTCTGACTTTGATGTCATAGGGAAAAGAATAATTTGGAAAAGTCCTTCATAAATCAGTTAATCATGCTCTGGACTTTTGAAGGAATTATTCCTATGTTTATATGGTCAAAGACTCCAAAAGTATGTCAGTCTACAACTTTTCTTAGAGGCACGGTGTGTAGCCTGGGTGTAACGAGCATGTGTGAGAACCAGGCACATGATGTCAGCCATTTATTTGCTGTAGAAACTTTGTCAAATAGCTTGTCCATTCTGGACCTTAGTTTGTGCATTAAAAAATTAACTTTTAGGGCCTCCCTGGTGGCGCAGGGGTTAGTCTCAGTGCTATCAAGCTATTGCCAGCCACTGTGACAAGAGTTCGATCCTGGCTAGGGAGCTTCCCACGTGGCGCAGCAGACCTCTCCTGTCTCACCTGATGCTCCCCTCAGCAGTGTATTTCAGTAGATCAGCCTGTTCTGCTCCCCGTTCTGTCTCTGGTGAATCCTCTCACCACCAGCTCCCCCCCACCTCTGGACTACATGCTAGTTCTTATGTGCTTAAATAAATAAAATAAATCTTAAAAAATTATTTTTAATAGTGAAGAAAGTCACTTTTCCCTCATTTTTTAATGAAGGTATTAAATAAAACCATCTATCTCTAGGGTTGTTGTGAGGAGCGAATGAAGTGAAGTATGTAAAACACTTGATATTTACATGAACACCTGGCAAAATAATCCAGGATACATTATCTAAATATATTAACTAACAGGAAGAGGCTAGAGAGGAGGAGACTAGGTCAGTGTTCTGATAATTCAGTTGTGAGTCGGTCAGGCCATTTTCCATGTTTTAGGGTTAGTTTTGCCAAGTTCTATTATTTGTTTATAGATCTGATTTGAACTCATTGAGGCAAGAAATGTTTTCAGTTTGGTTAAGATAGGTAACTACTAGGTGGGTACTGAATATGTAATGTGCGGTATGGAACAACATGATCAGGATGGACAAAAATTAAAAAATGGGTAAGAGAGATCTAATGAGGAGAGAATTAATTATACTTTTATGATTGAAGCTGAATGGGAGAGACAGTGACTAGAAGAGTGAATTTCAGGGTCTGAGAAAACGAGTCTATGGTTAACAGAAGAAATGAAGTCAGCAGAGAAAGAGCTTTGCAGAGAAAATGGTGAGTTTGGTTTATTGCAGTTACTTCAAATTTTGTTACTCGTTTCTTTATTCAGCAAATGTTGTTGGCATTTTGGCCCAAATTTTGTTTATACTGTAAAATATTGTATGCCTTTCCTGTTAGGCAATTTTTTCAGTTTCTGTTCCCTCTTTTTCTTTCTTTCCTTGGTGAGTATATTAAAATAGTTTTTCAACAGATGACTTAAAAAAGTTTTTTTAATTGAGGTGAAGTTGCATTATAGCATTCCACGTTTCAGTGGGCATCAGCGTCAGTCAACATGTGTATATACTATATTCATTTTACCACTAGAGCCCAATTCCATTCTTCACTATACAGTTGGCCCCCTCTACTCATTGTAACTACCCTCCTTTCAACTTTTTTTTCCTTTTAGCAGCCCTTTGTTTTGTTTGACTGTTCGAGGAATAGCTTTTTGTTATGATTTTTTTCGCATGTTTCTTCTGACCTTTTGGATTTGATATCATGGTCTTAGCACCTGTTCTCCATTTAGTCAAGAGTTACTTCTAGCCATTTCTTTTTGCTCTGTTTCCTTACCTTACTTCTCTGTCTTGTCTTTAGTGTTCTCTCTCTCTCTCTCTCTCTCTCTTTCTCTCTCTCTCTCTCTCTTCTCTATCTCTCTCTTTGCTCTTTTCCTTTCTTAGTCACCCATGAGATCAAGGTTTCTCTAGCCCACAGTGCAGCCACCTTAGGAAGAGTGGTGTTTTGAGCAGTTAATCTGAAGGGAGTTTTTGTGATTTAGAAATTGCAATTTGTGTGTGGAGGAATAGGAGGTTGAATTTAGTTTCTCTTGGATCTTAAACCAGAGGATGAGTCCTTTGGAGTACCTTGGTTGTGTGCAGACTTTTGCTTCTGATTACCTACCATATTATGTTTTTGGTGAGATGAAAGATGTATGAGTCTCACTGTAACACCGGCATCTCAGATTTAGTTAAAATCAGGAAGATTTAATGAGTTGTACTTTACAGAGGAATTTCTGGTAGGAAAGCCTTTTGTTTCCAGGTGTGCATTAACATGGGGGCAGTGAAAGCCCAGTGTACAGAAAGATTGCTCTGTGTGTGTTAGGATCAGAACATTCAGGTGCTTTCATTCTGAGACTTGAATGTAGAATTCCGTCTTCTTCCCATTCACTGCGTTTCCATGATCTACTCAGTACAAACAGAATACGAACTTGAGTGATTTTCACTGTGGTGATGGTTGAGTCAGGAGCAGTAATGAGGTTTATTTTGCTAAGAAAACACTTACATATAACACACTTTACGTATATATATATATTTTTTAAAGATTTTTTTTTTAATTTATACATACAAGCTGGGGTACAGGCCAGAGGTGTGGGGCGGCGAGAGTTCACCAGAGACAGAGTGGGGAGCAGAACAGGCAGATCAGAGGTACACTGCTGAGGGGAGCAGCGGGCGAGGCAGGAGAGGTCTGCTGCACCATGTGGGATGCTCCCCGGCGGGGCGCCAAACTCGCACCGCTGCTGCCCACAGCTCCACAGTGCAGCGCTCAACCGCTGCGCCACCAGGGAGGCCCCACTTTATGTATATTAACAAGAACAAAGTTTTGGAGATTTTTTTTTTAAAGATTTATTTTTTATTTATACATGCAAGTTGGGGTACAGGCCAGAGGCGTGGGGCGGTGAGAGTTCACCAGAGACAGGGTGGGGAGCAGAACAGGCAGATCAGAAATACACTGCTGAGGGGAGCAGCGGGCAAGGCAGGAGAGGTCTGCCGCGCCATGTGGGATTCCCCCCTGGCCGGGCGCCGAACTCGCGGTGCCGCTGCCAACAGCTCCACAGTGCAGCGCTTAACAGCTGCGCCACCGGGGAGGCCCAGTTTTGGAGATTTTTAAGTTGTTCAGGAGAATAAAACTAATGGAGGCACTTAAAAGATTCTACTAAGTACTTCTAAAATAGTATATGTGGATAACTGATGTGCTAATTGCAATTACATTTTTTCTCTAAACTAATTTTCTAAAGATCTATCAGGTAATTTTTTTTCTAGATTAGTTTATGTTGCTTGTACTTGATAAGAATGAAACTGTACTTTCAAGATGTTTATAATTCTATCGGAATAAAACAAACACAGATGAGTAGAAAGGAATTGAGAGTCCTGAAGTAAAACCACACACACATTGACAACTAGTTTATGACTAAGGTGGCAAGGGCATACTATGGAGAAAGGAAAGTCTCTTCAACAATGGGTGTGGGAAAGTCTGGACAGCGACATGCAAGAGAATGAAACCAGACTACCATCTCACATCCTACACAAAATTAATTCAAAATGGATCAAAGGCTTGAAAGTAAGACCTGAAGCCATAAAATACAAAGAAGAAAACATAGGCGACACTGATCTTAGAGATATATTTGGGGATTCCGCAACAGCAGCAAGGAAAAGTAAAATCAAATAAGATTACATCAAACTAAAAAGCTTCTACATAACAAAAGAAACCTGTATTACAGTGAAAAGACACCCTATTGAATGGGGGAAGATTTTTGCACATTACATGTCCAATAAGAGTTAATAATCTAAATATATAAGAACTCATAAAACTCACTAGCAAAAAAATCCAACTCAATTAAAAAATGCACAGAGGATCTGAATAGATACTTATCCAAAAAAGACATACAGATGGCCAGTAGGCACATGAAAAGATCATCATCTCTTATTATTAGGGAAATGCAAACCAAAACAACAATGAGGTAATCATCTCACAGGTATGAGAATGGTTATTATCCAAAAGAAAAGAAACAAGTACTGGAGAGGATGTGGAGGGAAGGAAAGTCTTTACACTGTTGGTGGGAATGTAAGTTGGGGCAGCCATTCTGGAAAACAGTGTGGAGATTCTTCAAAAAATTAAAAATAGAAATTCCATGCAATTCAGTTATCTCGCTTCTTGGTATTTACTAAAAAATGCAAAAACACTAATTTAAATAGAGATACACACACCTCTATTTTTATTGCAGCATTTTTTGCAATTGCCATGAACTGGAAACAATTTAAGTACCTACCAGCAGATGAATGGATAAAGGTGATGTGGTATGATGGAACACTACTCAGCTATATAAAAGAAATGAAATTCTTTCATTTGCAAAAACATGTTACTATGCTTTGTGGAGAAAGACAAGGTGATTTAACTCATAGTACAGAGAGAAAAAAGACACATGGATGAACTAAAATAACAAAAAAATAAACTTTTAGACTATAAGACCAAGTAGTGGTTACAATAAGAAAAGGGGCAGAAGGGTACAACAAAGGTTGATTTTTAATAATGCATACCTATAACTGATCATAATGTGATGCTACTTCAATAAAAAATAAATGTTTATGATTATGATACTTTACAAATTCAATTGTTCTTCATTCCTAATAAGTGATGTGTTACGGTTTATTTCTACCTTGTTTCAAAAACTTCTAAAAGAAACATTTCTGCTTATATATTTTTTAATGTATCACCAGTGAGCCATCACCATAGTCCCTTGTGCTTTTTCCCTCCCCTGTTTTGATCCCTCTCCCTCCGGCTCCCTTGCAGAATGTCTCTGATTTATAGTTGCCTGCTAGTTTTTTTAATCTATTATTATTTGGTTCCCCTATATTCTTCCTGTAAGTGAAACCATCTGATATTTTTCTTTTTCCTTCTGACTTCTTCACTGAGCATAATGCCTTCCAGCTCCAACCATGTTTCTGTGAATGTTACGAGTTTATTTTTGTTGATTGCTGAATAGTATTCCATTGTGTGTAGATACCACATCTTCTTGATCCAGTCATCTATTTTCAACATTTAGGATGTTTCCATATCTTACCTATTGTAAATAGTGCTTCAATAAACTTAGGGGTGCAGGTATCCTTTTGAATTAATGTTTTTGTGTTTTTTGGGTAGATTCCTAGGAGTGGAATTGCTGGGTCCTATAGTAGCTCCAATTTTAATAATTTGAGGAACCTCCATACAGCTTTCCATAATGGTTTGACTAATTTGCATTCCCACCAACAGTGTAGGAGAGTTCTTTTTTCTCCACATCCTCATCAACATTTGTTTTGCTAGTTTTTTTTTTTAATATGGACCATTCTCATTGTTGTAAGGTGGTATCTCATGTGGTTTTGATTTGTATTTCCCTGATTATAAGTGATATTGAACATTTTTTCATGTATCTGTTGGTCATTTGCATTTTCTCTTTGGAGAAATGTCTTTTTAGCTTTCTGTCCATTTTTTGGACTGGATTGTTTACTTTGTTTTTGTTGAGTTGTATGAGTTCTTTGTACATCTTTGTGATCAGTCCCTTATCAGTTGTATGGAGTGTAAAAATTTTTTCCCAATCAGTAGGGTGTTTCTTTGTTTTGGTTAAAGTCTCTTTTGCTCTACAGAGCTTTTTAGTATAACGTAATCCCTATTTATCTAAAAGAAACATTTCTATAGGAAGTGTCTATTGTACATATAAATGTATATTTATATATTATGTATATACACATATATATTTAAATTAAGATTGGGTATTCCCAAGCCTCTCTCTTCTAAGACTCCTTGTTTTTTAAGGTTTGAAAGTATATTTAAAATTTGGTAAAACACAGATTATTATTTTTAGTAAACTATTATTTTTTCACTTTTTCCGCCCCTCCAGTTATAGTTTTACATCCAAGTCTTGGCTGTGTCGTGTTGTGGTTCCTTCTGGAATGAGCAGAATACACTGATTTTCTTATCTCATTGACTTACTGACTTACTTTGGTCAACGAACTTTTGTTTTCTATTGAACATAATTCATATACCACAAATTTCCCCACTGTAAAGTGTACAATTCACTGTTTGCTTTTCAAATATATTTACACAGTTGTGCAGTTGTTACCATTATCTAATTCCAGAACATTTTCATCACCCCAAATAGAACCACATTACCCTCAACAGTCTCTCCCTATATTCCCTTCCCAAACTCTAAGCAGTCACTAATCTTTCTGACTTTATGGATTTGCCTGGACATTTCATATAAATGGAAGTATGCGGTCTTTTGTGTCTGGCTTCTTTCACTAAGTGCAAATGCTTCTCCAGGTTCTCAAGACTTGTCCATGTTGTTGCCAAACAATATTCTGCTGTAGAGATATGCCACATTCTGTTCATCCATTTGTCAGTTGTGAATGTTGGGTTCTTCACTGTTTGCTGATATGAATGCTCTTGTGAATGTTCAGGTGCAGGGTTTTATCTGACTGTGTTTTCAATTCTCTTGTACACATACCTAGGAAAAGCATTGAGTCATATGATACCTTTATGATTAACATTTTGAGGAACTGCCATTATTTTTTGTGGAAAATTAAAAATATTGTCCACAGTAGATGCACCATTTTACATTTTCATCAGCAGTTCCTCCACATCCTTGGCAACACTTGCTATCCTTTGTCACTTGGACTGTGGCATCCTGGTGGAGTTGAAGTTGTATTTTACTGTGACTTTGACTTTTGTTTCCCTAATGATTGATGATGTCAACATTTTTTCATGTGCTGCTAATGGAATCTTCATGGCTATGATGTGAACAGAAGCTTTAAGTCTTCCCTTTGATTTGGTTTCTTGTGCTTCTTCCAACTACTCTGAGAACACCCCCTGGAACTTACTGATTCAGAGAAGCTAAGGAGACGTGTATCAGACGTGAACCCAGTTCTCAGTCTGCAGCCAAGACCAGCCACACCCCACACTATACTTTTGGGCAATAGAAATAGGGTGCCATTGATATTTGGAGGTTGCAACACAGCATTACTGAAGCAATAGCTGACAAAAATGTGTACAGCATTTATATGGCTTAAAAAATGATTAAGGGACACTTCTACTCAGATGAAGAAAAAAATAATGTCAATAGCTCTGAAGTCTCCGCGTGTCCTGCTCCAATCACATTCCCTTTTAGGGATCCTTAAAGAATCCTGAAAGATATACAGTAGTTACATTTTGCTTTTATATAAATTAAATCATACTATATATATATTCTTGTCCAATTTACAACTTTAACATTATTATCTAAGTTTGGGCCATATCTATGTGTGCAGCATGGTTCATTTATTTTTATTACTCTGTTTCATTGTATAAGTTAACCACAATTTATTTAGTTTGTATATGCATTAGCTGTATATGCATTAGCTTATCATCATTTGGCGTTTTCATTTTTAGACTTACTAACAATGCTCCTATGAACAAGAGTTTGTTCATACAGTATGGAATATAGTATGGAATATAGTATGGAATATAGGGTTTCTTTGGTGTATATTCCTATGACTGAAATTTCAAGGTCAAGGGGCAGAGAGATTTTCAATGCCAAATATTTCCCAAAGTGGTTACACTAAATTGCCTCTGCCCCAGCAGTTCCCATGGCTTCCCATGCTTGCCAACACCGGTATTAGGTATTTAAATATAAGTTGCTCTGACAGGTCCAATATAGCTAATGGAATCTCACTGTGTTTGATTTTGTATTTCCCTTGTTATTCATGAAGATAGGTATCTAGTGAGTATGTTTGCATTGTTTTTTGTCAAGAGTACACGTACATATTTTTACTACATTTTCTTTTGGATTAATTGTTTTTTATTTTCATATATTTTGTATGCTAAATGTTTGTGATATGTGTTGCAAATATACTTTCCCATTTGTGACTTTTGTTTTTAAGCTGTGGATAGCTTCCTGGTGCTGAGACTTGACCTCTTGTGCCATCAGGGAGGCCCACAATTATGTCACATTTTATTACTGAGGATGCAGTTTGTTAGCTAAAATTACAAGAAGGTTTGTCCATCAGTCCCTAGAAAAGAACATACTGGGGTTCCTTGTGAAGGTCCAGGTGGATTTCTCAGCTGACTGTAATGAACACCTGTAGCCACAGGGGAGTTGCACTGCACGGCACAGGCAGGAGGCCTGGTTGCCAGGGAGCAGTGGCTGATGTTGGCACATGGAAGTTTAACAGGTGAGCTCAGAGGCTGCACAGCATGGAGGAGGAAAGGACCCTGCACCACGTATGAGTCAGACCAAAGTTGGACCGGCAGGTGTGCAGTGGTGGATCTGGGGTCAGGTTTTCAGGACCAGGAGAACCAGTCACCTAAAATATTTAGGAAATGAATTTGTCAAGATGTTGATATGGGACTCAAGTCAGAGGTACAACAAAGGGTTCTGTGGCAGGATTACTGAAACTGAGTAATTGGGGAAGGCTTTGTCTAGAGGGTCCAAAAAAGCCATGTTGCTCGAAGTGGAGTTCAACGCTCAGAGGGTGATCTTAGCAGAGCTCGCTTTATGCTGAGCTGTCAAATTTTTATGCCCATATTTTTCTGCATAAGGACCAGGTAATGAAAATTGGCCTATAAAAGATGTTTCAGAGGTGCCAGGAGTGAGGAATAGAGGTTAGGAAACTTGTGGAGGCAAAGAGATTGCCATTGGGGGGGGGGTGACTGTGATTGATACTATCTAGGATGTGGTGTGCACATTTTAGTTTGCATAGGAACCACCTGGAAGGATTATTAAAATAGATTGCTGGGTCCTATCCTAAAAGGTTCTGATTTGGTAATCTAGCCTCAGGGCTGATGGTGAGCTTTTCTGATGAGTTTCCAACGCATATCAGTGATGTTGGTCTGGGGATCCTGTTTTGAAAACTCCTGTGTTGGTATCAAAGGCGCTTAAGGGAAGATCCCAGAGGCCCTTATGGCCTGCTGGTAGTGATGCCAGCTTCTGGTGGATGTCTTCCAGGAAGAAGCCTCAGGGAACTGGTTTCATTTTATATTCCCTTTTTTTTTAAAAAAAGATTTATTTATGCATACAAGAGCTGGCATATAGGCCAGAGGTGTGGGGTGGTGAGAGGATTCACCAGAGACAGAGTGGGGAGCAGAACAGGTGGATCAACTGAACTACACTGCTGAGGGGAGCAGCGGGCGAGGCAGGAGAGGCCTGCTGCGCCATGTGGGAAGCTCCCTGCCCGGGGATCGAACTGGTGTTGCAGTGGCTGCGGATAGCTTCATAGTGCTGACACTTAACCCCTTGCACCATCAGGGAGGCCCTCATTTTGTAGTCCTTTGAGTGCACAGTGAAAATTTAGACTGTTGGCAAATATATTTTTTTCTACTAATAGCGGTAAGATATGTGTCAGTTTGCTTAAAAATAAAAAAAGGTTATTCCTTAAAAAATTAAAGCAAGGTGAAGCATTTGCTGTGTGACCTGCCTAGCTCAAACTTCTCTTCTCCACAAGGTTATAACTGCCTGTACTTTCTTCATTGCTTTTTCCCTGGCACACCCTGTTGGTACGTGTTATAACAGGGACTCAGAGGAAGTATTTAACTGAGCAAATAAATGCATTTTATTTGCATATAATTTGAATTCCTATCTCATAAACTTTTCTATGGCAGCATTAAAAATAAGAATGCAAAATAATGGACACGAAGGAAAAAGATGGGTAACCAGAGGAAGGCATCGTGAGTTATTTATCAGCAAGTGGGGCCAGAGACTGTACTAGTCAGTGAGATGGAGATGCGGAGAGGTGGAAATCAGTTTTCTCTTTCTTCTCCTCTTCCCTTCCTTCATTCTTAGAAGTCATATAGTGTGTGGTGGGTCTGTTTATCCAACTTTCCGCTGCATGGACTTGTTAAACTGTGAAGGTTACAGCTCCTGCCTCCTGCCTGCCCCAGGCCATTCCAGCCACTCACTGGCTGTCTCCACTCTTCCTCCCTCTTCCTTAGGACACTCTCCTGTGGGGTAGAAGGCAGACAGCTGCTCCGTGGTACCACTGCAGGTTGATCACAATTTACCAGCCCTCAGCTTCCAGAGGGAAGCTGCTAATACAGAAATAAAATGTCTGTGTTATTCGAAAGCAACTGTCTGAATGAAAGTCGTATCTGCAAGGTTTAATGAGCTGTTCTAGAAAGTAAATGCAAAATCACATTCTTATCATCCAGTGTCCCATTTTCTTTTACCCCAAGTACCCCTTGTTTCCATTTCAAATTTCACTTTTAAACAAACTCATAATCATCTAGAACAAATAGTTTTCACTCCCCCAACTCTTTAAAAATTGTGAAATCTTTTATTCAAACAAACCTCCTGTAAAAACTCTATGCACTAGGAGTGGAGGTGTGTTGGGGGAGAGAGTGGGGAGCCAGCGCTTCGCAGAGCCGGCAATGCCACAATTGGTAGCAATTCTGTCCAGCACAGTACATGGCAATAAATTAGCTAAGACAGATTCAACACAGTTATTTCCTCAACAATTACATACTGGGTGCTTCAGAAAATGACTGCTTAGCTGTATGCTCATTTCAAAGAGTTTTAGGACAAGGAAATAAAATGGAATCAAATGCTGAGAACAAGAGAAGCTATTTGTGCTTCATCTTCTGAAATACTCTATTTTTTCCTGGGGATTTTAATCTGACCACAGGCAGAAAGGTGATCATTAGAGTAAGATGGTATCTTCTTTTTTAAATGCTCCATTACACTGTACATGGTAATAATAGGTACTCACATGCTTACTGTCCACAGAAATAAAGGAGAGTGAATTGGGTCCTAGGCAGCATTAGCTTCTGTAAAATTCATACTCCAGGAGAAGCCCAGGCTGAGCTAGAAGAAATGAGAATACAGGGCCAGGAAACCAGACCACTTACAGAATATAAGAGCTAAGACAAATCCCTGGGATTTTGGGGCCCTTTGTTTTCTCCTAAAGTGGGAATAGTAATCCTTGTTATGCCTCCTTTGCAAAAGGAGTGTTGGGACTCAGCCCCCTAAGGTAAGGGCTAAAATCACATTATGTACAGAAAAGTGTTTTATAAAAATTGAAAGAAACATGAACCTTTCTTATGTATTTGAAAAATATTTGTGGTTGAGGCACAAAATCACTTTGCAAAGTTTCCACTGTGCATAGAAGACTGTTGTAGGATCTTGGGGAATAGGACGGATAGATTGCTCATTCAAGAGGTGAATAATCTCATGAACCATGATTGGCAGCTGCCATTCGTTGAAGATTTTCTTGTACCTGCCCCTGAGATATGAGATCTCCATGACAATATTGCTAAGTAGAAACAGTTATTGTCATTATATAAAGGAGTAAACTTAGAGCTAGGGGTTTGCAGTATCTTGCAACAGGTCTTGCGGCTTGCGAAGTCAGATCCAGGACTCAAATGTCTGTCTGGCTGGCTGGCTCTGGAGTGTAAGACTTGTGTCCATACTATCTGTTCTCTCTTCCTATTCTTCTTTGTCTTCCTTTCCCTTGCCCATTCCCTTCCATTACTTCTCTACACATTCATGCATGAACATGCACACACAGAGACATATAAATCTTATGTTTAAGCTCAGATTTTGTCACTATTAGGCTACTGGATTAGAATTGCCCTGCTTATTTATAGTAATCATTTAAAAACAAATAATTGGGTTCTGTACATGTTCAACATTTCAAATGAAACATTTTGACTCATATATTACTGATTCTTTTGTTATAAATTAACTGACCATATTTGCATGGGCTTATTCCTGGGCTCTTTATTCTGTCCTGTATTGTTGGTCTATATGGCACATACACCAGAAAACATGTCCCATTAATGGTGATGTTTTCTTGTCATCTTGATACTGAATAAACGTGTGTACCAGCTTACTTGAGATTATCAAGCAACCCAGATTGGTTCTTCCCCAATGTGTCTTCTTGGAATTTTACCTGATTTTATTATAGTTTTTTATTCAAATCCATTCAGGGATGGGACAGTTTTGCTTTTGTTTCTTGATTAGGAATCACTTGGTTCTGAAAGTCTTGTGAGATGATGTGGTGAGGAATAGAGCCAGGTGTCCACAACCTGGTGGTCGAGAAGAAGAGAATGCTGCTGAGAATTTTTATCATGAAAGGATGTTGAATTTTGTCAAACGCTTTTTTCTGTTTCTATTGAAATGAACATCAGTATCTTTTGTTAAGGTGGTATATCATATTGATATGTGAATTTAAAAAAAAATTATTTATCCATCTTTTTTACCATCCCTGCACCCTAGAATAAATCCCATGTGAGAGTGCAGGCCCTGTGGGCATATCAGTCACAACCCGTCTGCAGGGGGTGACTGGATGGACTTCAGAAAGCTAAGTAAGTCACCCTCCCCACTGTGTGACATCTGGGCCTGTGCCCAAAGTTTGTATTTAGCAACTATAAGTAGGGCCACCTTGGTGGCACAAGGGGTTAAGTCTCAGCACTATGAAGCAGCCACTGCAGCATGAATTCTATCCCCGGCCAGGGAGCTACCCCACACGGCAGCAGACCTCTCCTGTCTTGCCTGCTGCTCCCCTCAGCAGTTATTTCAGTAATTCACCTGTTCTGCTCCCCACTCTGTCTCTGGTGAAATCTCTCACACCCCACCCTCACACCTCTGGCCTACACCCCAGGTCTTGTTTGCATAAATAAATCAATCTTTAAAAAATAGAAAGCTACAAGTAACCACAGTGAACACAAACAGTGAACAAAGGGCATCCTGGTTGCTAGTGGCCACTGTGGGGAGTCAGGAGTGGTACCTCTTTTCTATGTTTTCTTGGGCTTCCTCTTAAGCTTCCAACTTTCACCCTCTGCTAAAGAGTATAGAGTTCCTGGGGAGAAGATGTAAAACAGAAAATAGGAGACAAAAAAAAATACTACACATGGCAACTTGTTGAAATAATAAATTAATAAATTAAAAAGGCAGAATGCAAAATCAAATTACAAAATCAAGTTTCTGTATGCAAACAAGCTAGAGAGAAAGAAATCAAGAAAATGACTCTACTCACAATTACAACAAAAGCGTTAAAAAACCTAGGAGTAAACTTAATGAAGGAAGTGAAGGACTACGCAATGAAAACTATAAGATACTGCTAAAAGAAATAGAAGTCAGACAAAAATGGAGATAGTTCCTGCTCATAGATTAGAACAACTAATTTTGTTAAAATGGTCAATTTACCCAAAGCAATATACAGATTCATAACAATCTCTATCAAGTCTCCAATGATATTCTTCAAAGAAAGAGAAAAAACATTACTGACATTTGTCTGAATCACAAAAGACCCTGAATAGCCAAAACAAACCTGACAGAAAGAGGACAAGTGGTGGGATTATAGTCCCAGACTTAAAACTATGCTACAAAGCTTTAGTAACCAAGAGTATGGTTTTGGAACAAAAACATACAGACCAATGGAATAGAATTGAGAGCCCAGAAATAAACCAGCAAATCTATGAATAATTAATCTATGACAAAGGAATTAAGAATACACATTGGTGAAAAGAGAATCTCTTC
This sequence comes from Scalopus aquaticus, assembly GCA_004024925.1. Taxonomy (NCBI): domain Eukaryota; kingdom Metazoa; phylum Chordata; class Mammalia; order Eulipotyphla; family Talpidae; genus Scalopus; species Scalopus aquaticus. Next base: position 47,707 of record PVIJ01007513.1, read on the forward strand.
AACAAATGGTTGAACATCCAAAAGGATGAAACTAGATCGCTATCTCACACCTTACATAAAAACTAACACAAAATGGATTAAAGACATGGATTGAGACCTAATACCACTTAATACATTGAAGAAAACATAGACAAAACACTCCATGACATTGGGTTTAGTGATATCTTTGTGGACTCATCTCCAACTCAAGAGAAACAAAGGTGAATATAACAAATGGAACTAATTTGGTGTACTAGGGGCTAAGTCTCAGTGCTATCACTGCTGTGTCCTGAGTTCCATCCCTGGCCATGTAACTAACCCACATATGGTGCAGCAGACCTCTCCTGTTTCATAAGCTGTTCCCCTCAGCAGTGTATTTCAGAAGATCCTCTTGTTCTGCTCCCCACTCTGTCTCTGGTGCATCCTCTCACTCCCAGCACCTCTGGCCTACACCCAGATATTCTATGCATAAATAAATAAATAAATCTTCCAAAAAAAGGATCTACATCAAAAAAACGTCTAAAAATTTTCAAAAAAGCTACTAAAAAGCTTCCTCACAGTGAAAGAAACTGTAACTAAAACAAAAGAACACCCAAAGGATGGGAGAAAATATTTGCATATCGTACATCGGATAAAAGGCTGATATCTAAGCTTTATAAAGAAGTCATGCAACTCAACAAAATGAAAACAACCCAATTAAAAAATGAGCAGAAACGCTAAATAGATACTTCTTCAAAGAAAACATACAGATGGCCAACAGGCACATGAAAAAATGATCATCATCATTTATCATCAGAGAAATGCAAATCAAAACCACAGTGGGATGCCGTCTCACACCTGTAGGAATGATCTATATCAAAAAGAGAAGAAACACAAGTGTGATAAGGATGTAGAGAAAAAAGAACCCTGTACACTTATTGTTTGGAATATAGACTGGTCTAGTCTTTGTGGAAAACAGTACGGAGTTTTCTCAAAATATTGAATAGCTCTACTATATGATCTGACAGTCCCACTCCTCGGTAATTACCTGAATAATGCAAAAACACTAATTTGAAGGTATATATGCACTCCTGTCTTCATTGCATCACTAATTACAGTAGCCAAGTTAGAAAATAACCTAAGTGCCCCAGGAGAGAACAGTGGGTTAAAAAAAAGTGGAGATATGGCGTCCCTGGTAGCGCAGCAGTTAAGCGCTGCGCTGTGGAGCTGTTGGCAGTGGCAACGCGAGTTCGACGCCAGGCCAGGGAGATTCCCACATGGCGCGGCAGACCTCTCCTGCCTCTTCCGCTGCTCCCCTCAGCAGTGTATTTCAGTGATCTGCCTGTTCTGCTCCCCACTCTGTCTCTGGTGAACCCTCTCTCCGCCCCACGCCTCTGGCCTGTACCCCAGCTTGTATGCATAAATAAATAAATCTTTAAAAAAAATAAATCTTTAAAAAAAAAGTGGAGATATAGCTCTGTATCTGTCTGTCAGTCTGTCTGTCTATCTACCTACCTCCCTACCTCCCTCTCTATCTCTCTCTCTATATATATAGAGAGAGGAATACTACTCAGGTATAAAAAAAAGAGGTGAACTCTTGCCATTTGGGATGGATTGGAGGGGATGGAGCTCTTGGGTGAGCTGGAGGAGATAACATTAAGTGAAATAAGTCAGAAGGAGAAAGACAAATGCCGGATGGTATCACTTATGTGTGGAATATAGAGAAGCAAAAACATAAGGTAAGATGAAACCAAACCAATACAAACCCTAGAAATCCTACTGTCACAAGATAGGGAGGGGGCGGGTGAGAACAAAGCATGAAGGGAGCACAGTGCACTGGGGTGGAGGACTGTGGGTGCTTTGGTGGTAGGTGTGGTGTGGTGACATGTATCTGAGGAGGTGTCATCCTGTGCCTCGAAATCGCATCCAGTGTTGTGAACCAATGTTATCGCAGTAAAAGCACAAAAGGATAAATTCCATCTTGATCATAGTGTGTGATTCTTCTAATGGTGTGTGATTTAACTTATTTGATTTGCTAATTGTTTTTTGAGAATTTTTGCATCTTTGTTTACCAGAGATATTGGCCTGTACTTTCCTCATAGTGTCCTTGGCTGGTCCTGCTCTCAGGATAATGCTGGCCTCATAAAATAAGTTTGGAATTGTTTCTCTCTCTCTCTCTCTCTCTCTCTCTCTCTCTCTCTCTCTCTCTGTGTGTGTGTGTGTGTGTGTGTGTGTGTGTGTGTGTGTACAGACAAAAGTGTATATATACATACATATGTATATATATATATAATTTTTGGCAGAGTTTGAGAAGTATTGCTATTGGCGTTTAGATATTTGGTAGACGTCGTCTCTCTGTTCGTGGGCTTTTGCTTGCTGGCATTTTTTTGATTAGTGATTCAATATCCTTACTAGTAATTGACCTGATCAGATTGGTTTTTTTTTTTTATTTATTCCTGATTCAGTCTTGCTAGGCTTCATTTCTTTCCTTAGGTTGTTCAACTTGGTGTATAATTTTTTTGTAGTAGTTTCTTAGGGTCCTTTGATTTATGTGATATGTTTTTGTAATGTTTCCTCTTTCATTTTGTAATTTTTTTGTTTGAATGGTCTCTTTTTAATTGGTTAAAATCTGGCTAACAGTTTTTATTTATTTTTTCAAAAATTTAGTCCTTAGTCTCATCGATCATATTATTTATTTCATTTTTCCAATATTATGTTTGTTATTTCCCTCCTAGTAATGTTGAGCTTAATTTGCTCTTTTTTTCTAGTTCCTTGAGGTATAAAGTTAGGTTTTTATTAGAAATTTTTCTTTTTTCTTAACGTAGGCCTTTTCATTCTAAACTTCCTGCTTAAGACTGTTTTTGTTGTATCCCCTAAGTTTTGGTGTACTGTGTTTCCATTTTAATTTGAATAGGATATTTTTTGATTTATATCTTGATTTATTTTTTGACTCACTGATTGTTAAGGGGCATATTGTTTAATCTTCATGTATTTGTGAGTTTTCCAGTTTTATTCTTTTAATTAATTTCTATCACTTCATATGATTGTAGTTGGGGAAGTTTGATATGATGGGGAAAGATATTCATTCCATGAGATGAGAAACCAAAAGAAAACAGGGTGTCTCTACTTATGCTAGTCAGAATAGTCTCTAACCCAAAACACAAAAGGCCTTTATATAATGATAAAGGAATCAAACTTATTAAAGTATATGACATTTGTAGATATTTATTCATCCAGGATAGAAGCACTTAAACATATAAAGCTAACATTAACAAATCTAGCAAGAGAAGTAGACAGTGATACAATAACAACAGGGTCTTCAGTACCTCACTTTCAATAATGGCTAGATCATCTGGACAGAAAATCAATGAGGAAACACTGTACTTAAATTACACCTCGGACCAGATGGACTTAACAGACATTTGCAGAACATTTCACCCAGTAGCAGGATACACTGTCTTATCAAGCACACATGGAACATTCTTCGAGATAGCTTATATGTTAAACCACAAAATAAATCTTAACTAAATTTATGAAGTTGTATTCTTGTGCCATTAAAAAAATTGGGAAACCAAGACTCTGAGAGGTTGTGCTGAGGGCTCAGTGTTTCTCAGCTAGAGGTGGTGGAGCTATTGATAGTATTTGAACTTGATTTTTGTACTCTTTCAGTACCAGACTCTTTACCTCAACCTACCCTGAAGGAAGTAAGGTGCTGTTTCATAACACTGTAGTACAGGACCTGGGCACTTTTCTATGACTGCTGCTGATATCAATGCATCACAGCTCCCTTCCCCATTTTGTCAGAATATTGTAACATATAAATGTAAATAAATGGCTATACATATGAGTTTGAAAAGTTGATAAATTTAGGAACTATAGGACTAAACACATGAAAATTTTTCCATTGTTTACAACTTTAAAGCACTGTAAGAAATCTTGATCCAAGTTCTTCTGGGTAAGCATCAAGATAAATGCTTATTATAATAAGTACATATTTGAGTAAGAATTAACAGCAAAAGTTAAAGTTCAATTTTCTTTTCTTTATTTTTTAAAGATTTATTTATTTACGCATACAAGCTGTGGTACAGGCCAGAGGCGTGGGGCAGCGAGAGGGTTCACCAGAGACAGAGTGGGGAGCAGAACAGGCAGATTGACGGAAATACACTGCTGAGGGGAGCAATGGGCGAGGGAGGAGAGGTCTGCCACGCCATGTGGGAATCTCCCTGGCTGGGCGTCGAACTCACATCGCCGCTGCTGATAGCTCCACAGCATAGTGCTTAACTGCCGCGCCACCAGGGAGGCCCCTAAAGTTCAATTTTCTACAGTTACACACACACACGCACTTAAAAAAATCACAAGTGATATAGACTTGATGTACAGGTACTTCAGTGAGGAAAATTATTTTTAACATTTTTTTTTGCAGTGGTTTATATATATATTTTTTGCATTACTTTAGAGTCAGTTGTATGGATAAAATTTTTTTAAGATTCTTAACTATCTGTCAAAATTTGTTAGCCAAAGTATACATTAGTAACATCTAGTGAATACTTATTATTATGCTTCATATGAATTGTCTTTCTTAATCCTTACCATCCCATGAGGTACTTAGTATAATCACCCCCATTTTATAGAGGAGAATACCCAAAAGTCCTAAGGTTGATGGGAGGGGGGCTTGGAAATGAACCTAATATTCTGACACCAGAGCCAGAGCTCTTAAATGCTCTTCATCAACACTATCAATGTGAAAAAAGTTAATATTAAAAAAAAATGCAACAAAAGCATTACTCAAGGAAACATAAGTGGAAAGTAGATGAGTAGTTATTCCCACTTCTCATCTTTGTCCTTGCTGGCCTGTTTTTTAAAAATTTCTTTGTTTTTAGGGAATGTGGTGCTGGTTCACAGGTGATATAGTGGCAGGACAACAACCAGGACTACAGCGATGTGAGAAAAAAATAATTATTAAGTAGTAAAAAATGAATAAGGATTGGGGAAAATAGTAGAGGAGCAAGTTTTCTATTAAAATTGACTTTCATTACAAAAAAAAATTCTTTGATTTTTCACCATGAGGTTTTCACCTCCATGGAATATTATATAAATACCCTCCTCCACAGAAGCTTATTCCTGGCAGTGGAGTTCTACCCTGTGAGCCACTGAAATGAATGTTTCTCTGAAGCCGAGCCTCTCGTTTTTGGAATGGACCTTGATTCCCCTGAGACAATGCCAGAGTGGTTCCTCTGGTGGGTGGGCATAGATCCTTTGTCCCCTCAGCTGTGTCCCTCTGTGGGAGAGAAGCAAGGACACAATTGCCAGTCAGTGTAGGAGGAGGGCAACAGAGGCACAGTCTCTGGAAATGTGTTGCTGGGTAGCTCTGTGTGGTGGAGAAAGGGGCAAATTTGGGACATATCAAGAGTAAAGGGAAGGAAGTAGGCTAGTACATTTCTATAGAGCAGAATCAGCCAAGGGCTGATAGTCTTTGGCGGCAGGAAATTGCACATTATTTCTGGAGGGCACTTCCTGTCTTGAAAGGAAGAACTTAACCACTTTGCACATTTCCCTACTAGCACTAGAGGCTTCCTAGGGAAGAAATAGTGTTATGTATGGCACCATGTCATTCTGTTGACCAGAGGACATTCCGGAAAGTCCTCTTGGAGTACTCACAAGGACCGGAAGGAGGGGTTTTATCTTTGATGGGGCTGAACATTCTTATTCCCAATCTCCAGCCCAATGACGTGTCTTTAAACTACTTAACCACTGTTTGTTTTTTTAACTCTCATTTATTGAAATTCTCCTACGTTTCAGCCACATAGAATTCAAAAATTCCCAGTGCTGTGGGGGTGCTTTACCAAGAAGTTCTGGCCAGATCTTGTTCATTCAGCCCCAACTTACCTTTCCCACCTAAGGGACCCTTGAGGGATGTTGATGATGAGGTTACCAGTGACTGAGACCTCCACATATTTCAAGCTGGATTAATTTGTAGGAAGTTACTGCATGTGCCTATTCTTTTTAACCCAGGCTATTTGTTTTCTACCTCCTTGATGTTATCCTCTGGTCCCCTCTGATCAGACATCCCATTTCCTTATCTGCAATGCAGCAAGCCTGCATTCCTACGTGCAGTCTTTCTCCTTTGGTACATAGTTATCTGGGAGTTTCCATTGACCACTAATTTTATTGGACGCTGACTTTTAGGACTGAGTTGGGTCTCCCAAAGTTCATAAACAGGTCTCAACTGCAAACCTCACCCCATATAAACCTTTCTGCAAAGTTTTGAGGCAGGTGCTGGAGCCAAAGCAGAGTATAGTACAAAGGAGGGTGGTAGTATAAGCATCATGTTTCATGCATTAAAATCAGCTCTTCAAAATAATATTTAAGTATCAATGGAATTATTTTCATATAACCATCAAATAAGCTTTTAAAAAGGAAAATGGAACCTTATATATTCTCTGAGCCCTCATATATGCTCTGCAAACTTAATTATTAACCTCTTTTTTCTTTTTCTTTGTTTTAAGCAACCACTTCTCCTCAGTCTTTCACACAGACAGATGGTGTCAGTTTTGTACAGTGGCTTCTAGCCTCTGTGTTGCTATGCAACAAAATGCCTCCTATCTGTGTCCTTTCTCTGCTGTATCCCGTTTCCGTTCAACAACTCAAAATAACTAGCCTAGTGCTTCAACATGCTACTTCCTCCTTTCTACAGAGTTGAATATCTATCAAGTATCTTCCTGGGCTTCCTATCTCTTCCTGTTACAGCCTTGAAAAAATGTGTTTGCCCCAAATTGATTTTCCTCATCACTTCCTATTTACATCAACCCACTTGGTGCTAAGACAGGCAGAACACAGAGCCGTGAGTCATGCAGCTGTTGGCCCAAAAGGGGGAAAAAAATCCCAGGTCAGCCAATTGTGTGATATTTAAGACCAAGATTTTTGTACTGTGGTTAGGTGTGGGGTTCCTGTTTGTACTTTTTATCATGGTATTGTTTCCCAAAAGGAACTAGAATGTAGAAAATGTAAAAAAATTAAAACCAACCAAATAAACATCAAAGCAACTTTTTTCTTCACTTCTAGACTTAAGAGGATAATAAACTTCACAATTAAAAAATAAGATGCAAGCAGAGAACTTGAAAATTGTCTTCTGCATTTTGAAGGTAGGAGGTTCAGAATTTCAAGAGAAAAAACCCTAAAAAATGGAAATAGAAGTCTTTTAAAGACTGTAGGTCATGTTGGGCTTCTCTTCTTGTTTAAGCACTAGGAAATTAGACTCTTTATAGATTCCCTCAAAACTCATTTAATGCGCTTTTAATTCATGCCATTTTTCTTATCCCTAGCCATCACAAGTCTCAGATAATTAGACTAAAGTTGACCCAACTAAAAAATCAGTGGATGTGGAATGAGGAAGGTGGTAACATTGAGGTTGAAGTGACTGAGGAAAGCACATTCATCACTCCTTGGTCTTTAGTGATTGTAAATCACAATATCTGAAGGAAAATCTAAGTCAAGTGAAAAAACTTGTATATTTAAAATTCAGTGGACACTTGAGATTCACATGAGTGTTATTTTTCTTTATTTAAAAAATAAAAGTGCTATAACATCATGTGGTTTGAAATCAAGTGTAAAACACACTTCGTTTAGAAATAGGATGTTTCACAATTACCGTGAGTTCAACAAAAAGTTTCAGTTACCTCACACTTACATGGGAAATGTTCTGAAATGTTCTTGTCAGATGTGGGAATTTCGTCTTCTTTTCTGGGACATTTTGGTAGCTCGGTCAGGTATTCTCTGGTGTCATTGTAAAATTTCTTGCACCCCGGGGTGCCATTGTTACTGTGTTTTTTGCCTAATTTTGCTAAATTCGTGCTGGCCTCATTTTCTGAAGAAGGACCAGCCGCACGCATGGATAGGCAATAATTTTGGCCAAGTCCCTATCACATTGGTATTTAGATACTCAGAGCACTGTGATTATTGTGCAGATCTTACCATGAGGAAGCAAGGCAACACTGGGGTCCCAAGTTGCCTATCACTCATTTGAGGATGCTGTGGTCTCCGTACTCACAGCACCTTGTCAGTGTCGCTGCAACACCATGTGTCCCCTTTGAATTTTCTGACTATGTTTCATGCTGCGATAGAAGAAAGGAACCCCTGACGCAGGCAGCGGTGATACCAGGTTAGACCCAGTGGAGAGTGGTGGCTGGAGCTGTGCTAGTATCTTTAGTGTAGGTTGTTCATGACTACTTGTGTTCCTGGGGGAAATTAAATATGGTAGACAAGTGCTGATGTTCTTGAAGCATATAAAAAAGGCAAGGTAATTGAATACTGGTAATGTGGATATGTTTACTTCATATGTAATGCATGCATGTGTGTATATATATGTATATGGGATGCAGATTTAAGGCACGTGGCTATATGTGTACTTATGTGGATGTATGTATGTGTATGTACAACTATAATGCAACTGTGTATATACATGTACATGTACATGTGCATGCATGTTTGCATGTGGACTTTGTGACTGTCTGGGTAGAAATCAATCGTTAAAGTTATAAACACTGAAAACAGTTTAAGCTCATTCCTTCAACTTGTACATCCAACACTACTGTACATTTTTTTGTGGTGGTAGTTTAAAAAAAGTTAATATAACTTTTCTACTATGTATTTAAAATATTAAAATTATGTTTACGGGGCTATGACATCGTAAATTACATCAGATCTTGAGATAATTTTAAAAATCTTGGGCTTGACAGTGGCTCTTGTCCTGCAATTCATATTAGATCCAGGAAAAATAAATAATAGAGCCAAGTAAAAAGAAACTCATTTTTCAAACTTGCTTCTGTTTTGTCAGTTCAGGAACATTCAGTCCACCTTTCATCAATTCCCTTAGAATATTTCATCATATCATTTTAAGCCACAGGCCTTTAAAAGTTCTTTCTGTCTTGACCACGCGCGTATTCCAGGCTAGATAGTGAGACCACACGGTGACAGACGAGGAGCCCCTGGTCAGAGGGGCACGTGGGCACGTGCTGGGAGCTGCCAGGAGCAGAAAATCATTGACTTAGGGCCAGTTGATGTTGCATTTCAATACAGCCATGGTGACTGGTGTGAAGTCTTGCTGCTAAAATCCAGGGAAGTGGGCATAGGGTTAATATCAAAGGGAGTTTTTTTCCCCATGTGAGTAATAAGTTATGTTATTTCTCTTAATGGGAGAGTAAAGTGCGCTCATTGTAGAAATTAAAAGAAATCAACAGAGTGGGAAACACTCCCGGTAGCTCACCACCAGGAATGCTTTGGTGTATTTTCTTTCCCTTCTGTTTTCCTTCCATGTGGCTATCTTCATGTATTTTTTTTTAAGATTTATTTATTTTTGCATACAAGCTGGGGTGCAGGCCAGAGGTGTGGGGCGGTGAGAGGATTCACCAGAGACTGAGTGGGGAGCAGAACAGGCAGATCAACCAAGGGGAGCGGCAGGAGAGGTCTGCTGCGCCATGTGGGAATCTCCCTGCCCGGGGATCAAACTTACACCACAGCGCTGCGCTTAACCCGTTGCACCACCAGGGAGGGCCCATGTGGTGTTTTTTCTTTTAGCTGTTTATCCCCTAGTTAATTGTGAGTGGTTCTCCATGTCATTAAATATTTTAAGTTTTGGTTAATACTGATTGCATGTGTGTTCCATATACAAATAGCTTTGGCTATTTGTCAAAAGGATAAATAAGCTTTCAATAAATAAGTAATAAAACTTTTAAAAATAGCAACAAGTTTTATTACAAAAGAATGCAAAACTGTGAGAAAGACACATTTTGTATCTGGTCCCCACCCACCTCTTCCTTCTGTCCTTCATCTTATCTTGGCTCACCGCTTGTAGAACATACTCACGGAGATGGCCTTTGAGGCTCACTTCTTCTGGAACAACTTCTACTTGACTATAAAACCTTTCTTCTAATTCAGTTGTGGCTTTTATTTGAAGACTTATCAGAAGTCTTACTGTTTCCTAGATATTTGCATTTCAAAGAAGATACTAAACATGTAGAGAAGCAAATCTCTCACACGATTTTATTTAGTGTGTCCTCAGCCCAGTTGTGGCATCCTTTGGAGGAGACATATTACACTGTCAACATTTCTGTGGTCAGTTCTGCTAAATGTTCTACTTATTTCTTGTTTTAGGATCTGTCTCCCTAGTAACGTATGTTCCTTTAATAAGAGTCCAGGGAGGGAAGTTTTCGTTGTTTCTGCTCAAAGCTTCGCACATTCTTGGCATGTCGTAAGCAATAATAATAGTTATTTAAAAAGCAGTTCATTTTCTTAATTGGAGTCATCAGAGAGGACCCTCAAGCCTAAGATCATGAAATGTGGTGAGTCTTAGCAATGAATAGGGTATTTCTTATAATACTACTCACAGAGAGAAGTCACAGAGAGGATGGCTAGAGAAGAAATAGTCAGATTTGCCCAGTGAAAGAGACTGGGTGAGGCAGAATCAATAGGCTCTGTCTGGGGTTAGAACATTTTGAACCCACTAAGTGAATTTTGAGATAATGTGCCCCAGCATCATAATGTTGTCACACTTTTAGTTAGCATGGCATTCTTCTCTGTTGAACCATATCAAACCAAACAGATAATCATGGTCATCAGAGCTCATTTCCATGAGTAGAGGATGAATAATACTTTTTTTTTTTTAAGCAGAGGAGACAGGAACAAGTCATGAAGTTACATGCCTTTGCTATTACCATTCCTCTCTCTAAAGTGTTCTTTGTCTTTTCTTCTTGCTCATTCTTCAGGATCCAATCATGCACCAAGTATAGGGACCATATTCTGTCTTGCATTGCATCCCAGGGACTTTTCATTGTGCATGTTCATAATAGGCACGCAACACATTCTATTGAATGAATGATGTTCCCTAAGTTATGTAGCAGGTTGACAGAACCGATAAAGCTAAGCACAATGAAGGCTTTATTATGTTATCTTTATTTGGCTGTCTTTATCAAAGTGCACAATTGGGTTTATAGGCTATAGTATGTACAGGATCCTGGTAATCTTGGTGTCTATTATTTGCCTTAGAGCACCCTCTCAACTCATAAAATCCAATTTCCTATTCCTCTTACTGAGTACTTTCCTATCACAGAGGCCTTTTCACTTTTGGTTCCTTTAGTCTGGAATAATTTCCCTCCAGTTACTTGCAAGATTCCATTCATCACTCATGTCTCATATCTTCAAAGACCTCTGTATAAAGAGCAGAATTCTCAACTCCACTCTATGTCTTGATTTGTGTGTGCTTTTTAATAATGCTTAAAGCTTTTGATGATACACACATTTTTTTACTTATATGTAAAAATACACACTTTTTTTTTTTTTACGTGTGATGCTTGCTTACTCTGGTATCCTCTTCTAGAGCATAAACTGCTCCAGGGCATGGACCTTGTTTTGAAATTCATTGCTGTAGGTCTAGCACCCAGTGCAATGTGTGGCTTTTGGTAGCTTGTAAGGAAATAGTTATTGAATGTTTAGTGATTTGTCTGCCCTGTCTAGGTCTGAACACCAGATCATAGCTTAGATGTGTTGAGAGTTTGCAGTGATATTCAAAAGAAGCCATGTTTTCTTAAGAAAAATGATTATGACAGATGACAGTTGCAGCCTGTCTGGCTTGACACATGTGAACTGCTCATATACCAAGATGCCTATTGTTGACCGTTTGCTTTGTAGTCATGTGATCTATTTTTGGTTTAATGTACTTTATGTAGCTATAATTATTATTCTGAACCTATGAATATATTATAGGCCTGATAACACCGTCAAGGATAGAAAGACTCTAGGTCTCTAAAAATACTGTATTTGGATTAAAAGGGAAAACTTTTTGTTATAGAACAAATATCAGAAAAATCGGAGTTTTGATATATGATTTTTTTTCATATTTCTTATTAAAAATCCCTTTGGAAATCTCTTATTCTATAAGTATGTGATATACTGACAATAGTCCAAAACAATTCAATGACAGAACAGACTTTTCAGCAAATGGCACTGAAGCCATTGGGTATCTTTAGGCAAAGCCCCTCAAATGAACTTAAAACGTATCATGCAAAATAGAAAATGGCAATCTATAAAGCTTTCAGAAAAAACATAGAAAACACATCATTGAACCCTCGGGTGAGATAAAGATTTTAGACTTGACACCAAAAGAGTTGTTAATAAAAGGAAAAATTGAAAAACTGGACCTCACCAAAATGAACATTTTCTCCTTTGTGAAAGACCCTATAATGAAGATGACAAGAAAAACTACAAATTGGAAGAAAATATTTGCAAATCACAACCTTGAAAAGCACCTTGTACAAAGACTATGTAGAGAACTCTCAAAATCTAATAATAAAAACGCCAAACAATCCAATTAGATAGACAAATAATATGACCTGCTATTTTGCTAGAAAGGATACATGGATGGTATAAAAGCACATGAAAAGGTGGTTAGCATCATTAGTCATTAGGCAGATGTAAATTAAAATCACAATAACTATATTCATACAACTATCAAAAAGGTTAAAGTGAAATATAGTGTCTACACCAAATACTGGTGTGGGCTGAGAAAACTGGATCTCTTCTGTATTGCTGATTGAAATGTCAGGTGGTACATCTACTCTGGAAGATAGTTAAAAGCAATTAAACATACACTGATCATATAAGCCAGCAATTTCACTCTTGGGCATTTGTCCCAGAGGAATAAAAGCACTGTTTACATAAAAACCTGCATGTGAATATCCATAGTAGCTTTACTTTTAATATCCCCAAATTGAAACTAACCCAAATGTTCTTCTGTGGATGACTGGTTAAATCAACTGTGCTTATACAGCCATCCCATGGACTACAACTCAAGAGTACCTTTTTGCTGCCATATCCTTTATCCAGTTCATGCAGTCTAAACACAGCCTTTCTCTGATTCAAATTCAGCCCCTTAGCTTGCATCAAGGAAGAATGTCTTTCTTTGTGGCCATGTGTGATGTGACAGTCTAGCTAATATCACTTGTTATTTTGCTTTTGAACCAATATAGGCATTCATTTTAGGCAAACATCATTTATAAGATGACAAAGGGAGATAAAACATGTTTTGTAACATGATGTTTTTAACTGAGTCAGGAAATCAAATCAAGAGCCCACAGTACATTCCTTCTGGAAAGTCTGTTAAAGGAAGGGAGTTCCCTGAGGGATTTTTAATCCTCCTGCACAGGACTTAGTTTTTTGCGGGTCATTAAAAAAAATGTGCACAAAATGCTCTATAGGGCACTCATGACATGCTTGGGGAAAATTTATGACACTGTACTATTATGATGCAGAATGCCTTTGTCATACTAAAAGATGGAGGATCCACTGCCCTAGATGAGTTAGAAAAGTCACATTAAGAAATTACAGGTGTGCTCTGAGTTTCAGCCTTATTAGGAAGAGTTAGCAGTGGCAGGGAGGAACTTAATTCAAAAGCCCTGCAAACTGGACCAACCCAAAGAGAACAGACTGGATTGAGTAGGGCGATAGGTTTTTCTTTAGGGAAAAGGTCTTTCTTGTAGATTTCCAGAGCCCAGGAATTGCAGAAGTTGGGTCCCTGCTGACTTTCCTGGAGGTCCTTGGTGGCCTGCGCGGTGAGTGTGTCACTCACATCACAGGAATGAAAATAGAGATGCAATGGGAGCATCAGCAGAGCTAACAATTTTTCGAGGTTTATAAGGTGACATTAACGCTGACAAAGAAATAGGTTCTATTAGTTACTCAGGTGGTTAACACATGGTATCAGTGAGGTGAAATTCTTGGGTTTGTTCCCACTTAGGGTCTCGTCCTTCCTCTGGGGGTCGCGACACTGGCGTTCTCTATTGTCTTTCCAATCTCTGTGTAGATGTCATCAGATGCTTCCAGGGTACTTTCTTTGGGAGCAGAACTATAATAGCTAATCCTCCATGACAGGACTGCAGTCCTTTCTGTTTGTTCTGTGAACGTCAGTGTAATAACTGCTGAGGGAAACACATATAGTGCCTAACAATTTCCAATATTAAAGTCTGTCCCAAAAAATACGGAGTATTTTCTGTGTGGGATTGCTTTATAGTGAATAAAAGCTTTCTAATATTTTATTTTGGCTCAAGATTTAAGCATCTCATTTTTAAAATCATCATTCAATGAGTGCCAGGTGTGGGGCTGTTGTTCTGTATATAAGAAAATGGAAACAATATGAGTAACATGTACTTGCCCTTGAAAACAAGTCGTGTTTCTCTATTAGGTTGGAGAGAGGAGAAGAGTTTGGAAGGTTGGAGAGAGAAGAGGTTGGAGAAAGAGCATGTTTGTACAGTCTACAGTGGGGCACGCCCTGCTCACCAAGGAGTCTCAGCCTCGGCTCTTCTCCTAGGTGGTTGCCCCACTAGTCACTTGTTGTCAGATGGAGCCACTGTTATTCGCAGATATATGTCAATGCTTTTACTGTAGTGGGGAGGAATCTCCTGTCCCCAATCCTAAGAGAACAGAATCCTGACCTTATCCCCACCTGGAACTGATTTTGAATCCTAGTAGTCAGAGTTGCCTTTACCCAATCAGAATATGTGTTCAATATAATTGCTTAACAGCAACACTAAATAATTAATATTTTTCCAACTAGGGTTTTTCTACCAGAGTCTCATTTCATCGCTGACTGGTCAAAATGCCTTGAGGCAGAATTGCGGCTGGACATGCGGCAGACACTGCAGCCTCTCTTCCTTCCCCTTGCGCTCTGGAAAGCAGTTCTCTCTTAGAGCTGCTCTTTGCCTGGGATTTCTAATGGTTTATTTATAGCTTAAGGCCAATAATTCAAAATACTACTTCTTTCTATCTTTTCTTTCTCTCAGTTGTAAAGTTCAGCTAACTAAATGAAGCTGTTGCGTAGACTCTTCGAGGCCGTGTGCCTTCCGGCGCAGTGACCTCCCTGGCAGCGGCAGCGTCTGATTCCTCCTCTCACCGCCCCCCGGACAACGCCTTTGGAGAACTGGCACTCAGGCACTTGTATTGAATGAGGGGTAGATGCAAGGGAAACCCAGGATAGGGGCTCTCCAAACTGGGGAGGAATTTCAAGTGAAAGGACTCTGATAATGTTAGTTATTTGTAGTCATTCCTTCTTTTATTGCTGAAAAATGTATTTATAGAGCACATGTCAGACATTTTGCTGGGAAGCGACATGAGAAAAAAAGGAACCCATTCCTACTCTTGAGAAACTTCTATTCTGGGGGAAAGGTGTAGTTGGTTAGTAATCCCATCATCAGCCATGGTGAGGGCTTTGAAGGAAATAGACACATTTCTGTGACGATTTATGACAATGTAAACTAGATGCAGGATGGGAAGACTTTCCCAAGGAAGTGGCACCGGAAGACACACAGACATGAACAGGTGAGGAGGCGAGTGGACAATATTATAGGCAGAGGGAGCCGGGACATGTGGCTGCATATGCAAACTCCTTCCCATTCAGCCATGCCTTTGAATTCTGCCCCTTCTTTCTCACCTTCATTTTGTGTGTACAGTGCTGAGTAAGGTTATGTGTGTTTCCCTCTCTTTTTGGTATCGGTCATTAAATTCCCATCAGGTATACAGGGCTCTGTTTACCTAGCTGTATAGATTTACTCAGAGACTTAATGTGCTGCTGTGGTAATGGATCAAGTGGTCTGAAAAGCAAATCTTACTGGTTAATGTGTAAGCTCTTATCTATGGGAATCATTGCTAAGAGTGTTGATGATAGGGGAAAAAGTAAAAAAAAAAATTATGCAAAGCATTTAAAAAATAATGACAATGTATAAACACTGTTCTTGGTACTGGGAATTCAGAAGTAAACCAGGTAAGAAAGTTTTCTGTGTGTGTGTGTGTGTGTGTGTGTCTGTGTGGGTGCATGCCCCCTGCAGGCATAGGGCGTTAGGTGATACTTGATATAATTACCAATTCCAGTAAGTGTTATGAACAGAATAAAGAGAGTGATGTTCTGGGGAGTAAACAAGTGGGTAGTTTGGGGGTGCAACAGGGAAGGCCCTTTAAAGGAGGGGCTTTCAAATTGAAACTGAATTAGAAGGACCAGCCGCATAGACATCAGAAAGTGGCTCAGAAAGAGGCAACAGGCTGTTTAATGGTCTGAGACAGAAAATGTGCTTAGTATATTCAAGGAGCAGAAAGAATGCAGCATGGATGCATTGGGAGAGGAAGCAGGGACCTAAGGTGTGTTTAAAGCCAGACACGTGCAAGATGCAGGCGTGGCGAGGCTCTTGGATTTTATTTCAGGGACATTATGAAGCCACTGAAGATGTTTCAGGAGGGCTTATGAAATGAAGTTGACGAATGTTCTGTAAATATTAAACCACCATCATGTTAGTTACTTTTCACTGCAGTCCTCGGGTCATGGAAACCTTGGCTTCAGCGTGAGGATGGAAGTGGTCAGGACAAAGAAAACTTTGATTTGCTCTTAATTTTAATACAAAAAATAAGTTCAAAACCAGTGTAATATACTCCAGTTTGGAGGCAAGCATTAATTAAAAAATATTTAGTTGTGGTGAAAACACACAAACAAAATTAATCATTTTAAAATGTACAATATGGTAATATTAACTATATTTCCATTTCTCCCTACCCCCAGCTTCTTTTCAACCAACATTCTACATTCTTTTTTTTTTTTTTTTAAAGAGGAGATAGGGGTTGGATTCTTTTTTTTTTAAGATTTTATTTATACAAGCTGGGGTATAGGCCAGAGGTGTGGGGCGGCGAGAGGGTTCACCAGAAACAGAGTGGGAAGCATAACAGGCAGATCAGAAATACACTGCTAAGGGGAGCAGCGGGCGAGGCAGGAGAGGTCTGCCGCACCATGTGGGATTCTCCCGGGCTGGACGTCGAACCCGCATCACGCGCTGCCGACAGCTCCACAGCGCAGTGCTCAACTGCTGCGCCACCAGGGAGGCCCTACATTTTTTTTATATGAATTTGACTATTTAGATTTATAAGTAGAATCGTATGGTATTTGTCTTTTTGTTACTGGCTTATTTCTCCTAGCATAATGTCCTCAAAGTTGTGAGATTTGTGACAGAATTTCCTTCTTACAGGCTGAACAATATTCTATTGCATGTATATATCACATTTTCTTTAACAGTTTGTCTGCCAGTGGACATTTGGGTTGCGTCTACCTCTTGGCTATTGTGAATAATGCTGGAATGTACAAGAATGTGCAAATATATTTAGGGCCTGTTTCCAACTCTTTTGGATATATACCAAGAAATGGGATTGAAGGCAAACATTTTTGAGTTTTGAAACTGAATTGGAGCAGTGGAGAATTCTGTAGTTATCATGAACTATAGGGGATGTATGACACATTCTCATTAATAGTGGTGGTAAGAAAGTGAGTGAATCTCGGTGGTGGGAGTGTGGACATCTTTCTAGGAGAGATGTATCAGAATCTTCTGGGTGAGAACAGAGATATACTTCTGATCTTCTTCTCTCTCCCTTTTCTGTCTCAAATACCTTGGAGGAATTGGAAAACTCCCAGGATCAAGACAGGGAAATTAATGAATGAGAGTTACATTGACTTCAAGATTGAAACCTCAAGAGACATTGCAATATGATCCCTTGGAGGCTGGGTGGTGTGAGGTCTGTGTCTGGGGATGCCAGTGTAGGTTACCCAGTGTCTATCAGACCCAAGCTAACATTAAAGAGAAGGCTGGAGAGAGTAGCCAATCAGATTTGTTCCTCCTCTCTCTGGCTCTCAGTTGCATACTCATATGCTACGTGACTCACTAAGAACCAGCTAATAAGGGCAAGGGGTGGAGATGGGCAGGACAAAGAAAGTCCCAAAGAAAAGTGAGTAGCTTGAAAATAGATTGTCATAGAGATAATGATGCTTGAATTTCGCTGAAAAATCACTTCATCAATCTTAGTATCAGAATGAAATGGAGTAAGTTGTCTGCTCTGTAGGCAGACTGGGTCTTGAGAACCAAGTGGAGATCATTTATTGAAGGTAAAGACATTTCTACTTCTTCATAGCTGGCATCGTGAGTCTACTTTGTTTCCTTCTCTATATTTTGTCTTCACAATGATTTGACTGGGTGAGTGGAGATTCAGGCAGCAAAGATGAAAACAGAAAGACTGTTGGATAGACCCATGATGTATTTTGAACCAAAAGGAGTATTAGTAGAGGTAGAGAAAAATGGATGGTTTCAGAATCTATTTTGGAGCTGGAACTGGCAGAATTTGCTATTGGACTGAGTGGTTATAGGGAATGAGAGAAGGTGTGGACTAAAGCTGCCTCCTGGATATTTGGCTTGAACAACTAGGGGTATGCTGAGTTTTATTGACAAAAAGAAGGTGGATAAAGTCATGGTGGGAAGGGGTCTTTGAGGTACGCAGAAACTACAGGAAGAAATATGATTGGCGGGTGGACATGAGGGGAAGACATGGTTCCAAGGTGGTGTTATCATTGACCCATCAGGAACTGTCTTTATTTCCAAAATGGAATCAGTTTTCCTCTCTGTTTCTCTCTTTTTCTCTCTGTCTCACTTCTGAAGATTAGCTATAGTTAAGGTCTGACTTCTGTGGGGCTTCTCCTGAATCTAAAAATCTTAAATTTGTATTAAGAAATAATAGTATTGCTCCTTTAATTAAAAAAAATGTTGCTTCTTGATCCAGTCATCCATTTTTGGGCATTTGGGTTGTTTTCATATCCTAGCTATTGTAAATAGTGCTGCAATAAACAAAAATAGATGACTGGATCAAGAAGAGGTGGTGCATATACACAATGGAACACTATTCAGCAATCAAAAAAGATAAACTCATGCCATTCACAGCAACATGGATGGAGCTAAAAGGGATTATGCTCAGTGAAATAAGCCAGAAGGAAAAAGAAAAAATATCGAATGGTTTCACTTATAGGAGGCATATAGAGGAACCAAATTGGGGATCAGGCAGAAAAAATAACAATAATAACAAAAGGCAAAACTAGCAGGCAACCACAAATAAGAGACATTCTGCGAGGGAGGGGGTAGAAAAGGGGTCAAATGGGAGAGAAGAGCGCAAGGGACTATGGTGATGGCTCACAGGTGAATTGGTGGTGGGAAATTTATGGAAATACACAATGATGTAAAAGATATAAATAAAAAATAAAATTTTTACAAATCCCCCCAAAATAAAAAATTTAAGTGAAATACACACACACACACACACACACACAATGTTGCTTCTTTTATTCTATTTATTCCTTCTAACAAGACTGAAAAAAACCTTAGAAAGAGATGATTAATTAATAATTAAAACAATTGAGTCCAAAATAGTTAACTGACATACTCAACTTTATACAGAAGTGGCACATCCTTTAGCAACATGCCTCTGTGGTAGCTGATCGCTGTGTAAGAATGAAGAGAAGGACATACTTTGCCTCAGATGGGAGGAGTGGTAGACATCTTTACCAATTTGGAAGGTTCTTAGCCACAAATTTGAATTTGTCATCTTTTGTTCTGAAGAGCACAACTGTAATCAAACTTCAGATTAACACAGAGAAATCTGTGATTAGACCACAGGGTAAATAGAAGCAGACACGGAAGTATCCTCACAGTAGCTTAGGCAGATCGTAGGCCCTTGTATGAGATGGACAGTCAGAAACGAAAAGAGGGTACAAAGAGGAGGAGCACTGAAGAGGAGGAATTTAGAAGGTTTTCTCAGTGACTATGTGTGATTGTGAGTTGTGATGAGAATGTGAGTTCTTAACTTGGTTCGGGGGTTAGAGCTGACAGCATTCATCATTGTGGGAGGTATACCAGATATGCGCTTTGGTAACTCCAGTTATAAATATAAATATTTTGTACTGCCACTGCTATTTTCTTAAGATTTGTATACTTTAAAATCTTATTGTCTTTAAATTCACCTATTTTTATTTTATTATTTTTAAAGATTCATTTACTTATGCATAGAAGAACTGGGGTATATGCCAGAGGTGTGGGGTGGTGAGAGGATTCACCAGAGACAGAGTGGGGAGCAGAACAGGTGGATCAACTGAACTACACTGCTGAGGGGAGTAGCGAGCCAAGCAGGAGAGGTCTGCTGTGCCATGTGGTAATCTCCCTGGCTGGGGATCAAACTCGTGCTGCAGTGGCTGCTGATAGCTTCACAGTCTGAGACTTAACCCGTTGTGCCACCAGGGAGGGCCAAAATTTAACTATCTTTAAAGACATTTAGAAATAATGGTGTGTCTCTTGAAAACAGTTTTTTATGAAATCCCCTAAGGTATTAAGATAATAACACATTTTTTTATTCTCTTCCCAGCTTATCTCCCCTCTCCCTTTTTAAGACAATATTTTCACTTTATTTTTTCTTTTGTATTTACAAGTGATAGCTTTAGTAATTCATTACTAGGATTATCGTTTGTGATTATTTCACATTAAATTTTTAATAGCACATGACATTTTGAACGGGTAGAGATTTGTACTAATGCTGTGTACTTTATGAATGGAATTCAACTCCTCTTCATTTGACTACAAATGTATGTACCACTAAGATCAATTGCTAATTACCGTAGTCAGCTGCCTCCATTACAATGTCAATAACAAAGTTAGTGTCCCTTATGGAACACTTCAATATAATTGACGTCTGTTTTAAAATCTGGTAGAATAAAAATCTGTTCCCCTCCTATTTATATTTGTGTTGAAAATAATCAGGGAGATATTGAAAACAAGCCATATGTTCAATGACAATAAATGCTTCCAATAGTCTCTTTGGACATATACTTCATTTGGAGTAGAGCAAATGATTAATGCAGATCATTTTACAATTTCCACGTGGATAAAAGGATTTGAGATGCACTCTCCTCTCACCTCAAATGCATGTTGACTGACATGCATTTCTGGTGTTTATTACTACATAAAATAAAAGAGCATAACATATGTTTGCTGAGATAGCATTCACAAAGGGGCTCGGCAGCAGGTCAAGAGCTAATTAAGATTTATTTCCTCTGCATACATACTGCATAATTATTCTTGTCTTTATTTGGTTGTTTAGAAGAGAAGACCATTCCTGGAAAATTCTCTTTGCCTCAAGCATTTAGAGTTCAAGAAAATATGAAGTCAAAAATGCCTGAGCAGGGAAAAGAGTATTTAAAAACAAAAGGTGTAGTTGATAAATGGTTACTACTAGTAATGATCTTAAGAATGCCAAGAATTTCAAGATAGGAGAACCACAAACTGGCTGAGTATGCCGTGTCTACTTGTTCAACCATTTATTCCCCATTTACATTTTTAAAATATGAAGCAATCACAATCTTCTGATTTATTCCTTCATTTCTTTTGAGTTTGCTGAAATAGTTGCCTTTTAATATTTAATTAATTTTTAAAAATAATATTCTGGAATATTAATATATTGGATTTTTTGTACTCTTATTTCAAGATATTTATCATATTGGATTTCTTATAAATGGAGGTTGACTTATTCTCTGTGGATATCACATCAGTTTTCTAATGTGTATGACAGATCTCATATTATTATATTTCCCTCACAGGGTTGTTCTGAGCAAAGAATGAGATAGATAATGTGACAGTGCTTGGAATAGAGCAATTTCTAAGTAAAAATTTTCTCCTTCCCTCCTTTCTTCTTTCACGTGTTTATTTTCTTATTCCCTTTCTTCATTCCTCCCTAGTCATAAGTTTAAATCCATTATTCTTTAATGATATTATCTCTCTCAGCTTAAAATTGTGATCATGGATTTGTCTGGCAAAATGAAGACTAGTGCTCTTTTTATGGAATGATAGCTGGACCAGAGAGGAAGGGAGAGAGGAAGACTCTAGAACTGTCCTTTAGAGACCTTAACGGTGTTTCAATTTTTGTTTTATTGTTTTTTCAGTTCATAATAAGTAGAGATGGTAAAATATGGTAAACATTCTAGAAATTTGTTAAAATTCTACAAATAAAATCCTGTTTCACATTGAATTATTGTCTAGTTCTGTTAATTCTCCTGTGCAATTTGTGTAATATTGGCATTGATTTTGCCTTCAACCAGTAATTGAGTTTTACTTATTTTTTTATTGAGTAAGATTGGCTTACATTATTGTTGGTTTTTGGAAGTAGACAATCCTTCCCTCTCCCACTCCCACTGCATCACCCTTAGTCACCACATAGTTCACTGTTCTCCCCTCCCTCTTTATTCTCACTTTTCCCCCACTTCCCACTCCCCTCTGGATGCTTCAGTTCTACAGACAGCTTTCAAGGTTTTAGCATGTGTGTCTAATACAGATTTAAAAAAAATTTAGTTAAAAAATTTTTTTTGAGGTAATTATAGATTCACATGCCATTGTAAGAGATAATACAAACAGAACCCACCACCCTTTACTCAGTTTTCCCAAATCGTAACATCTTACAAAGCTCTAGTACCACATCACAACCAGCTCAGCAGCTTTGATCGAGCAGACACACAACATGCGGTTACCACAAGCGTTGCCATGTTATCCTCTGTAGCCACATTGGTTTCCCTTCCACTTCCCCCTTTCACCTCTGGCAACCACTAATCTGTTCTCTAATTCTAGATTTTATAAATCCAAGAAAATTCTGTAAATGGAATCATATAGCATGCCAACTTTGAGGTTGTCTTACCATTCAGTATAATTCTCTGAGGATTCACCCAGGTTATTACCTGTACCGGTAGCTCACGGCCTTTTATTGCTGAGTCCTGTTCCACAGTATGACCAGACCAGATGTGTTAAACTGTTCCTCTACTTAGGACATGTGGGTTTTTCCATTTTTTTCTTTTTATTATGAATAACACTGCTGCTGTAGTAGTGTTTTTGTATGAATATGGTTTTTATTTCTCTGTGATAAGTGTTCAAGATTGCAATTCCTGGGTCAAATTGTAATTTCATATTTAGTTTTTAAAGAAACTGCCAAAAAGCTTTATAAAGTGGCTATGTATTTTACATTCCCATAGCATCTAACATTTGGTGATATCACTAATTTTTATTTAGCCATTCTGATGGGAGTGTAGTGATACCTCATCGTAGTTTTAATTTGCATTTCTCCAAAATCTAATGATGGCGATGTGCTTACATACCATCCGTAGGTCCTCTTCTGTGCCACTAATCTGTGTGTTCATCCCTTTACACACCCTGGATTACTAGTAGCTACATGACAAATCTTGAAATTAGGTGGTGGATTCTTCCCATTTTTTAAATCAAAATTGTTTTGGCTCTTCTAGTTCCTTTATTTTTCCACATAACTTTTAGAAAAAAAATGATCTACATTAATAAAGTTTTTTTCAAGGATTTCGATAAGAATACTGTTAAACTTGTGTATCAAGTTTGTGAGAATTGACATCCTAACTGTACTGACTCTTTCCAACTCATTGAGTTGACCTCCTTACTGCTGAGTGGTGATAAAAATCCTGACTCTCCACTAACCCCACCTCAGCAGAGAGGAGAAGGGGGCTTCACTGCTGCCAAGTAGAGGTGGAGACCAGGCTCCAAGTGACTCCAGTTACTCTGTGGACGGGGTCTTGTTTTTGGCAGGTGGGGCTGAATGTTCCCATTGCCTACATGGTCTTTTCTGATACCACCCTTGAGGGTTTATTGAAGCACCCCAATTCAGGCTTTTGAGAATAGACTGTAGGCTCCTAACTAGGACATTACCTATGTGGGTGTAAATGAGACCACTGTTTTTCTAGTGGTGATTGACTGGAGTACAGTGGTTATCATTTAAGTATTTTCTTTTGTTATGAGACTGACTGTCTTCTGGTCCTCTTGCCAGGCCTCCCTCCCTCCATCCCTCCCCCCACTTCTCCCACCTTCTTCCTTCCATCTCTTTTTCTCTCCTTCCTTCCTTCCTTCCTTCCTTCCTTCCTTCCTTCCTTCCTTCCTTCCTTCCTTCCTTCCTTCCTTCCTTCCTTCCTTCCTTCCTCATTGACATTTCTAGGTTGCTGGCTTTATGGCATGTGTAGCATGTATGAGGCAAAAAAAAACAATCCAGGAAGCACCACTGTGTTGTTCCTTGCATCCTGAGTACCTTGCTGTTTCCCCTGACTGTTCCTTACATCTTACAGTGTTAGGATTGCTTCTTATATAAGATACAAGGTCCAGGACTCGTGGTTGTTCTTAATGGGAGGAATAGGGAAAAATATGTCTACTTCATCTTCCTAGAAAGTGGAAGTTCCTAAAATGAAAATTTGAGTACAGATGTTCATTGAATTTTCTTCTTTCTCTGGATGTCTAGGCAGTAGTTTCAAACACTGAAGTTCATCTTTTAATTCCTCTTCAACTCCTTCCACCCCATTTCTTAAGAACTAATATTTTTCCGGCAAACTCAAATGTGGCAGAAGTTACATTACAGTTTATGGTAGTACAATTTTCTTGTATTTTAGGTTGACTCTGAAGTCTTCAATATAATATTTATTAATCATTGCACAGTTCTGTTAGGGAGAATGGCATTATAAGCAATAACATGGATTTTTGCCTGCTAGGTAATGTTTAAGACTATTTTGCATTAAATATTATTGAAGTTACTCACAAGGGACAGATAATTTAATATTGACACAACCTTAAATAAATCAGAGTAATGAAATTCATAAAGCTGTTAATATTAATGGAAAACCTTTTGGGAAGCATGGTATAAAATCAAAGAAACTAGGAACCCCAGTTGTAAGTGATGAGACTTGTTAATGATTAAAATTTGGTTATTTTTGTTTTAATTGCTTTTTCAATTTCCTTAGAAAAAGTGCATGCCTTTACAACTATAATCAGAAAATGGAATGCAGAATTCTTGGGGAAGAGGGGTTGAAATCTGCAGAGAACACAATGTATTTTCTTTTAGTTTTGCATATAAGGAATCAAGGCAGGACCAAACTTTATTTCTGAAATAAATATGTAAGCTCTTCCCCAAACAGCACACTTATAAATATTTATTAATTGTTGAGCGTATCTATATTTTGCATACATAAGTATATTGATAGATGTGCAGCAAACTCATATAGATATACATATAAAGTACAATAATTAAGGATTTTTAACAGTTTGTTAACCCCAATTTAAAATAAGTACACTTCATCCGTTTGTAGTTAATCCATGTCCCTAACTCCAGCCTTAGACAACTTTACTTTCTGAGTCTAGAGAATTTCTTTTCTAGAAATTTCATATGAACTGAATCATATAATGCTGACATCATGGAATGAGTTGGAAAGTATTAATTCCTCATGTGTTTTCTGAAAGGGTTTGTAGAGGACTGGTATTCTTTCTTTACACAATTAATAAAATTTCCCAGTAAAGCCATCTGAGCCTACACTTTTTTTGTGGGACTATTTTTAGCTATTAATTGAATTTCTGCATTTGTTACAGGTCTGTCAAGATTTTTCTACTCCTTCAGTGTTGGTAATTTATGTCTTCTCAGGTCGCATTTCATCAAAGTTATCTAATTTGTTGACATATAGTTATTTATAATATTCTTTAAATTTTTTAAAAGTAAAATTTGATCGGGTCAGTAGTGATGTATAAGAGAGGATCATTTTTAATCATAGGAAGAACAGAAATAATTGCTTGCATGTCTCCTGGTCTGGTTATTTTAGATCAGTAAATGTGATCATTAAAATCAATTATGAGCTTAAAAATAAATATTTGTCCACATATTATATATTAAAAGTTTGGTTTCTCTGACCCTAGTAAATACATTATGACATTTAGTGACTACTTGGTGAAGCTCCATGTCACCACTCTGCCACAGAGGCAGAGTTCTTTGTTCTAATCTCATCTGCCTTGCTGCCATCCATTCTCTCAATAATGACACAGACTTTTCCCAAGGAATACACATTATCACTCTTCTCCATCTTTTCATGTTATCCCATCTATCTTTATAAGGAATTACTTAAATTCATTAATTTATTAAAAACAGTTTTGTTCATCTTACTATGTGGTAGGGAATGTGAGATTTCTATAAATAGTGAATTGAATAGACTTCTGCCTTGAAGGAACTGCCCATCAAGCAGACTAAAACATGTACACTGATTTTTGTTACACAAATTTAAAAACAGTAAAGGAGAGGCAAAGAACTTTTAACTATTAGGAGAGAGTTATTTCTGTCACTTAAGAGCTAGAGCAGTTACTTGATGGACTAAGTACCACTTGAATTAGGTTTTGAAGCATGAGTCAACTATGGATATGGTTGGGAATAATTGTAAAAGTGAAGGTAGGTGTAGGAATAAGCTGGCAAAGTTAGCTGTTGAACAAAATAGTCAAATCCATGCTGGTGAGAAATGGTCATGTTTTGCATATGTTCTGACAATCATGATGTACTGATCAATGTATTGACGATTGTAATGAATGTGAGGAGAGAAAGAAAACAGGCATGGCAAACATGAAGCCATGGGTTGTGGTCTGAGTGAATAAAAATAGATAGGGAAGGCAGTAAGGTGTAGGCTTTAGGGGTAGAGATTACCATTCAGTACTGGATATGTGGAGCTTGAGATGGCTGTTAGAGAGCCAAGTTGAAATGTGAAAAGAGTTGTCTATCTGAATGGGAAGTTGAGGAGGAAGATTTAGACTGGAGATAGATATTTTTCAGTATTTGGTGTTAGGAGGATATTTTATAACTATTGGATTGGACAATTGTAAACTAAGAAAATGAGAGTAAAGAGGAGAGGATCAAGGTTACTAGCAAGACATGCATTTTCTAGATGTAGCCTTGACATTGGCTGAAGCTGTTTTGTTGGTGCCTCAACAAAAGTAGAAAACCGAGGAGAGAAAGTCATGAATTTAGTTTGCAACCATTGATTTGAACATATCAACATACAATAGTGAACATACAGACCTGGAACTTAATGGGAAGGAAGATGAGAAGGCATGTCATTGACAAACTTATCAAAAAAAGAAAGAACAGAGAAAGGGATGAAGGGTGTGGGAGCTGAGGGTGCTTGTAAGGGTTCCACTGAAATAGCTGAATGTCCACGCTGGTCCATTAAGGGGCTGATATATGATGTCAGTAATCAGGGAGCTGGGAACATTTTACTGAGGAGGACAATAGTGTGATGCACACATAGGTTGTTCAAGGTCTCACAATAAATAATGGTGTTCATATTTGAACAACTTTATTTGCTCCCCAGATCCATCTCTTGCCACTGCCATATGAAGCCCTCACTACTCTATTCCCCATATTTTATAGAGGGATTAACTAACAAGATCTTGTATCTAGTCAGCACTTGAGGCAGTTTTCTAGAACCTGGTCAATCTGATTCTCTTGTTTTCTTTACCATAACAATTTATAAAATTTCAGCTGAAATATCAAGTAATACATGTATTTCCATAGTCCCTCAAATATAACATTCATAATTAAAATTAAGCAGGATTTTCCAAATTTTACTACATTCAACTTTTGCTTTTGGAATTCTGTGTTAAGACCAAATATTCTGTGGATGCTTAGAATTCTCTAAGAAGGCAGTCTGCTTGGAACTGGACATATCAGTAAATTTATGAAAATTACTAAGTCATTTTCCTAGCTTAACTGCATTGACAAATGTGTTTGTGATTGAATTATTAGTGGTTATTAGTGTGTTGAACACTGAAGATAGATTTTCACAATACTGCTGTTTTCAGTATCAAGTTTTATAGTATTGAAGTTGAGGTTCACTGTTACCAGGTTTACAAGATACAGCCTCAAAAGCCATGTGCATCAGCTTTGTCATTGGAGGTACTATTACTGGGGGAGGGGAGGTTGAATTTTGCTGCTTCTATATATACCCACCAGAAAGCTGCTTTAACAGATTCACAGTGTATTACTGCTAAGGTCTCCATTCGGTGGAACTCTTATTAACAATCTAATGGAGCACTCAAAAGCCATTAAAGTGGAGAGTTGAAATAACATCCTTATAAATCAGGAAAAACATATTTTGGATTGAAATACTCAGTTGGGAGTTCCCTTTAAAACTCACTGCAAGTGTTTTCAACTTTGCTTGAGCAATATAATTGCATGTTGTCCATTCTACAACAGTATATTTACATACCCTTTTTATCAGGATCTTGATATCCATCCCACATTCTGTTTTTCTAATCTCCACAACACTGTTTGGAGCCCAGGGATCATGCACGATTACCTGGTTTATGGATTTCTTCACAGAGAAAACTCCGCCATTCCTTCACTTGGAGAGCAGCCATGTTCTTGTTGAGATCTTACTGTTTATCTGGACACACTTACTATGTGACTTGTGGAGTTATCCCCATCCTAGAAATACTTGGTTTTCTGTATACCTTCAATATCTTCATATCTGTAAAAGATACGTGTCTAAGGGTATATGTTTAAGGTATATTTATTTTGTATCTCTATAAGGTATGCACACATCCTCCTTTTGCCACTCTTCCTTGCATAATATATTGACTATTTTTTATGCCTCTCTTCAGATTTCCTTCTCCATGTAAACCACCTCAGTGAAGAGGGGCATCGAGTACCCAGTATAAAAAAAAAAAATCAATACTTTTGTTTGGAGTGTGAGCATAAAAAGAATTGTAAAAGAGTTTCTCTTTCTTGTTTCGTATCCATAGGTTTTATGGAAGGTAGAGCTTGATTTTTCCTTAGTACATTTTGCTTTTAGAAAACTAGGACAATCGGATCCTGTCCTTAGTGATGTGGGGGAAGAAAGCCTATTATTTTTATCTTATTTTTTAATGATTGGTTTTAAAAGTGGAACCATTAGTGAATCCACTGTATTTTATATCGTTTATTTTTCAATTTTAAAAATAAACTAGAATAGCCATTTATAAATTTATCATATGAGTGTGTGTATCATTTGAATACTGTAATCTAGAGTGATTATTTCTCATCTCTCCCACATTCTTCTGAATTACTACAGTCAGGTCTGACCCAGTGGCATTTTAAAGTGGATTTTCAGTGTCAAGACATTTTCTCAACTGAAATCTCTTGAGCAATGGGAGATACGCATTCTGTTCCAGAGATAAAGTCTCACCCACCATGTCACAGCAACTGAACTCTGGTGTCCAGGCTCTCAAGGATTTCTGTGTGACCTCAAGGAGGGTCACAATCTCTGGACTTCGATTGAAAAAATGGAAATTATAACCATGGGGGCAGGGTTTGTATGTACCCACCAGCCGCCAGGTGCTTCATCTTTGATTCTCTTGTCCAGACGCTCCATGACATGTTTTGAAAGAAAGGATGAGCTAGTTCAAGAAAACTTAACATGCCCAAGGTCGCAGAGCTGGCAAATGAGAAGGAATCCAGTCTCACAGTTTCCATGCCAAAGCCCTGTTCCACTCTCTGACTCTGTTCTTTTTCCTCCCAGGCATCCTCTGGCAGAGGAAGGCACCAGCACCAAAATCCTGGTTACCTAGTGGTGCTTTTCATGCCAGCAACAAGCCAGATGCTTCTCAATGGCGGGTGACCCAGTGGGCTCAGCTGGCCAGCTCAGGATGCTCCTCTCAGTCAAGGGGAGTTTGGGATCCTCTCTTGCTGGCTGGACATCACTGGTCTCCATGTGGGAGTTAGGAGGGGCGCCTAAAAGTGTTTTTGAATTAACTAATATATTAGTAATAAAGGCAGAGCAAATCTTGATGCCTGTAGGAGATCATAATAAGAAATCTTCAAATAAGCAAATTTCAGGTGAAGAACATTTGTAGTCTCGGGAATAAACACAACTTATTTCAATATAACAAGGCACTTAAATTTCAAGGCAAAATTATTGTGTAATTTTTTTTAATTTCAGAAGCTCAGCTAGTGTAAAAAGATTTATATCAAATAAATCTTCGATGGAAATCTCACAGCAAAAATTGTAGGCATTTCCTATTTTCCCTAGTTTAAAAATTCTGTAGTTATTGTAAACCAGTGTTACCTCAATAAAATTTTTTGTAGTTAATTATTCAAGTATAACTGACTACTGTGCATCAATACTCTTTTTTTTCAGTTCTCAAATCAATAACCTGGATGTTTTTGGGAAAAAAAAATCTAATTAGTCTCACAGAGGGGTTACCTGGAATCGCAGGGGAACAGCCCCTCTGCTCCTGAGGTATTGACTGGGATGGAGCCCTTTTCAGCGGCCTCAGGGGCGGTGGATTTAAGCGTTCTGGGCCTTGCCTGGGAGTGGGAAGAGCTAGAAAGACCACTTCTGTTCTTTTGCCCAGTGCAGTTAATATCAGTTTGTTTACATTTGATGAAATGTCTCACTTTGGGTGTTGCTTTCCTGTTAATGGGATGTTGTTGCCCAAATAGACAGGAATAATTAATGAACAGAACGAAAAAATGTTTTTTTTTTTTTAAAGATTTATTTATTTATGCACACAAGCTGAGGTACAGGCCAGAGGCGTGGGGCTGTGAGAGGGTTCACCAAAGACAGAGTGGGGAGCAGAACAGGCAGATGGATGGAAATACACTGCTGAGGGGAGCAGCGGGCGAGGCAGGAGCGGTCCGCCGCACCATGTGGGAATCTCCCCAGCTGGGCATCCAACTCACGTCGTTGCTGCCGACAGCTCCACAGCGCAGCGCTTAACCACTTAAAAATGTTTCAACACAGATCCTGGGCTATTGTTAGTTTTTGGGAAGCTATAGCAGAATATCACTGAAACAAAAATGGCAGGAACATCTGTTTTTAAGTGTTTGAATAGAACTGTTTGGCAGCCCTCCTCATCTTACCTCTCCCCCCCGACCCTCCACGCACACATACTGTTCTGTTTGCATCTACTCTTGCTCGAATGCCTTCCCACCATTTTCACTTATGGAATTCATACTTTTAAGATTCAACACACTTTTTCTTTGATTTTTTTTTTCCTGTCATAATAACTTTATTTTGCTACCACAGTATTTTGTGCTTGTTGAGACTATAGCACTTTTCACAATATATTGTCACCATTTCTGTGTGTCTCTATCCCTCACTGGATGAGGATCCAGAGTATATCCTATCTAACTTTTGTATCTTTGCGACTTAGTACAGTGTTTGGCACTATCTAG
The DNA here is from genome assembly GCA_004024925.1 of Scalopus aquaticus. Lineage (NCBI taxonomy): Eukaryota > Metazoa > Chordata > Mammalia > Eulipotyphla > Talpidae > Scalopus > Scalopus aquaticus. The sequence goes on from PVIJ01007513.1 coordinate 78,565, forward strand.
CTAATAACGTCTAGCTAATAATAATGGCACTGTCTAGCTGAAAACATCTGTATATGAGCAAAGAGATTCCTGTTGAGTGACACCTCACCTCATTGGCATAAGACACCAGGTTAGGGCCCCCTGGTGGCACAGAGGTTTAAGTCTCAGTACTATGAAGCTATTGGCAGCCAATGCAGCACGAGTTTGATCCCCAGCCAGGGAGCTTCCCGCATGGAGCAGCAGACCTCTCCTGTCTCGCCCGCTGCTCTCTTCAGCAGTGTATTTCAGTTGATTTGCCTGTTCTGCTCCCCACCCTGTCTCTGGTGAATCCTCTCACTATCCCCACACCTCTGGCCTTCACCCCAGTTCTTATATGCATAAATAATCTTTTTTTAAAAAACACACCAGATTAATGGTTCACAACTGAAAGTGCTTTTATCTAAGGCTTTTTCAATATAGAAATCCAGTGACAACTGTCTATTCTATGACCTTTCCACTTTTTAAGCTTTGTACAGTTCTTTCATTTTGTATAATTTCTACCCATTCCAAAATCAAGAATGTCTGAATTTCATGTTCTATTATATGTACCTGAATAAATCATTAAACATATAAAAGAACAAGAAAACGTTAGTTACTTGTATCCTACAGCTTAGACATGTGTCCTGGGAGTAACTGATGAAATGGTTAGAAGTTCGTTAACTAAGATATTCTGTTAAACAATATATTTTATAGATCTAGTTCAGTGACATCTGATGGTTACAGGGAGGGTCTAAGTCTCTGTAAAGTTCAGAGAAAAGTAATATTGTTTTCAGTTTATTTTAGTGTGCACTTTATTGTCACTAAATTCTTGGAATATTTGTGATCTTTGCCTGTATACATTATAATGTGTTTCACACATTTTTTGATGAATTAGACCATTTCCCTCATTATGATGCTCTCCATATGCTGCCGTGGACCAGAGTTATCTAAAAACATACCTTTTCCCCTTGCTGTATTGTCCTCCTCCTGGAATGCCCCCCCCCACCATTTTCACTTAGCGAATTCATACTTTTAAGATTCAGCTCACACATTACTCTTTTTGGGGAAACAGGTGTCAAGCCTTTTAATCATTTCATTTCTCATATACCTGGACATAGTCCTTGGCACACATTTTGTTTAATGAACATTGGTTACCACTCCTGCTTGAGAACTGAGTTTATTATAGCCAGGGAGCAATCACCTGGTCCGTCTTGGGATTGTGAAAGCCCTCCCTGCCCCATCAACCTCCCTCCTCTGGGGTCCCGTTTCCAGAGGTCTCCTTGCATGGAATCTTTTCAGAAGCAGTATGGAAAAGTTCTAAGGATCCAGGCAAGTGTTCTCATATGGGCTTGGCTCATTTCTGAAATTCGACCAACAGCATGGCATTGCTTTAGTGGGGATTCAGGTACAAATATATTTAAGAAGGATTATGCTTTAAGGTACTAGAGTCTTCTGCAATCTAGTATGTATGAAATAGATGTGTGTTTATTTCCCAACCTGGAATAGAAAGAGCCCAGTTTTAATACAATTTATAGGGCAGAGATTTGGGAACTCAGGAAAAGCTACCCCACCATCACATTGTGGCCCAAGCCTGGGCATGTTCTCTGTGACCAAGGAATGAAAAATATAGGCAAAGATTCATGAATTCTGATGATTCTCTCCCATCATGCTGAAATCACTCTGGCTTATAATTTAAATCCATTATTCTTGTGAGCGGAAGCAGAAGACAACCGGATCAAGTGTGCAGAGATATTGTGACATCCCTCGCGGCATCTATTCTTCAGGAGAATGTAATGTCCATTCCTCTGCCCTATAATCTGCCATCCAGACTTTCAGTAATTGCTCCCTTTTCCCCAGGACCTCCTGGAAGACTTCCACAACGTTCAGGGCTCAGGGTGGCAGGATACTCCGGTGAATAAGCATCAATTGAAACCAGCCTTCATCAGGATGTGATGTCGCTATTGTTCCTGTACTCTTTTCATAAAGTTCATATTGTAAGCCCTGTCATCCCTTACATGATGCTGTCTTTGTGCCTGTTCTCCTAACTTCTTCCTCCAGGGTATAGAACTGAGCTTTGTCACTTTCGATTTTATTTATTTTATTTTTTTTAATAAATAAATATTTTATTTATTTACTTTTGTTATTCATATCTTTTACATTATTGTGTGTTCCTCATAGGTTACCCATCACCTGTTCACCCATGAAGCCATCACCATAGTCCCTTGTGCTCCTTTCTTCCCCCATCTTGAGCCAGACCTTCCCCTCCTCCCCTGCTGAATGTCACATTCTTATTTGGTTCCCCTTTATTCCTATTATAATCACTTTCGATTTTAGACGGCAGACTTCGAAGGCCATCTTGTTTGAGGTCTGCATTGACAGCATCAGGGTGCTCACAGAAAAATGGGGAGAATTGCTGATTGTCTCTGAGATTTGTAGAGTCTAGGATCTAGTGGGTAATAATGAGAAGCCTAGAACAGCAGAGACTTATAGTAAAATTCCTAGCATTATGCTCAGTGATGAAATCAACTTGTTCATAGGTCATTGTCGTCTTCTATAAAATTAGGTGTTCAGCATTTGACTTGGTCTCCCATTGGAACTTAGGAAAATTAAAATAAAAGCACAACTATGGAGTATTTTGAGCTGAAAAATACCATTAGTAGTAGTTAACAATTTATTTGAAGTTAAGGCCAACATCACTAAGCAAAGTCAAAATAAATTCTGTCACTACAGCCACATGCGAAAAAATGAAGCTAGACTACTATCTCACACCCTGCACAAAAGTCAACACAAAATGGATAAAAGACCTGGATGTAAGACCTGAAACCATAAAATGTACAGAAGAAAATATAGGCAAAACTCTACACGACATACATCTCAGCAAAATCTTTAAAGACACATCCCTCAAAGCAAAGGAAGTGAAAGACAAGATAAACAGATGGGATTACATCAAAATAAAAAGCTTCTGTACCGCAAAAGAGACATTAACCAAAACTAACAGACACCCTACCAACTGGGAAAAGATCTTTGCACACAATATTTCTGATAAAGGACTGATAACAAAAATTTACAAGGAACTCACACAACTCAACAAAAACAAAGCCAACAACCCAGTCAAAATATGGGCAGAAGAGCTCAAAAGGCACTTCTCCAAAGAAGAAAAGCAAATGGCCAGCAGATACATGAGGAAATGCTCAACATCACTTATAATCAAGGAAATGCAAATCAAAACCACTATGAGATACCACCTCACACCTGTGAGGATGGCACACATTAAAAATACAGGCAACAACAAATGCTGGAAAGGATGTGGAGAAAAAGGAACTCTTCTGCACTGCTGGTGGGAATGTGAACTGGTCCAACCACTATGGAAAGCTGTATGGCGAT